>JAQQSE010000003.1:1200000-1516715 GCA_035772565.1 Antheraea assamensis
GGATTTTATCCGTGGAGTTTTAAATGGTTTTTTAACGATGCTAACTGTTATTATAGTGTAATGTAATGATTTATGTAGGTACTTTGTCTACTGTTATTTTATGTTATTATAATTTATAATTCTAGGAATATTTATTATACTTTAAACAGTGACTAATTTGCAATGATGACAAAAAAATGCAATTTTTTTTTTTCACAAAATTCCTACCAAATTTCTTTCAATAGAGTAGAAATATTTACGCTACCTATAACTATATATTCTTTACTATAGTATTTTTTAAATTTTTTATTACTTAATTAAGAAACTTAATCCGTTTTAAAAATTCTTTCACTTATAGAAAGCTACATTATCAGTAAGTAACATAGGTAATACTGTATTTTCAAAATCTACATCGTTAACGCTAGCGAAACCGCGTATAAAATCGAAATTACACAAAGTAGGTGAAATAAATGAATTTTATTACATAAAGCTGGTTTATATGAAATTGTAGATTTAGGATAAGGAAATTACGTTTTAGTATACCAGTAACGAGATCCAATATTCCCGATTTATCACAGGACGTAATGATGCAAGCAATTTTATATCCGCGATTTTATTTTAACGACACGGCGGCGTTGATATTTTTGATCCGTCCTCTTGTTATATACAAAAAAAAACATTTTGTATTAAAGTGACACATTTAGCAATAATCACTACATAGTATAAAACAAAGTCGTTTTCTCTGTCCCTATATCTCTATGTATGCTTAAATCTTTAAAACTACGCAATGGATTTTGATGCGGTTTTTTTAATAGATAGAGTGATTCAAGAGGAAGTTTTATATTTATAATAACATAAATTAAATACTGGAGAAATACTGTTATTTTTGAGGTTACTCCAAATTGAACGCGTGCGGGCCACGGGCAGTAATGAATAAATCAAAACTACTGGATCGATTTTAATCATTTTTTCAGTGAATAACATAAGCTATATATTTTATACCCGTGCAAAGCCCGAGCGGGCCGCTAGTATATTATAATAACTATTTGAATCTTTCCCTGCCGTCTATTACTCTTTGTTGCTATTAATGTTTGTGGAAATTACTATTTATTACATTAAATTGACTATGTTCAAATATTTACTTATTCTAATTAGTATAACCTAAGACGATTGATTAAACGATACAGAAATTGGTGCACTAGTACCGATATATAGTAAAAAAGACAGCATAATAACACGCTCCTTAAAAAACTTATTAGATTTGCCAACTTTTATGGTAATCAAACGCTCAGTATTGGAATTTATCGATCAATATATCGACTATCACTATCCATTTATACCTTTTCGGTCTTTCTTTACTCTTATGTCCGTCAACCTTTATATTCAAAACTTTTCTAGTTACATGACTTTCATCTCTTACCATAATATGCGCATACCATGCTAACCTATTATTCTTCGACTTCTCTGTGATCATCATCAGCCTGTAACAGACCCACTGCAGGGTATAAGGCCTCTACTCAAAGGCAGGTATAGGGCATAATCACCACGCTAGCCCACAACGTATTGGCGATTTCAAAAACTGAGAAATCCACAGTTCTATATTTTTCCCACATACGGTGGTACTACAAGAACATTTCACAGGTTCAAGTTTCCTCACGACGTTTACCTTTACCGTCAGCCGATAGTGTTACCAATGTAAATTAGTAAAAGTACGCGAATTCGTTGGTACATGCCGGGGCTCGAACCTTCGGACATAGGACTAATTAATTCCACCGGTCAAACCACTGGACTAACACAACTTGCTCCACTGGATCACCACGACTTACTAAACCACTCTGTCACTGGTGCTATATTCAAACTTCCTCTGATATACTCATTCTTAAATTTATTCATTCTATTTACACCATACATCCTTCTTAACATTCGCATCTCTGTCACATGTAATCTTTTCTCATTCGTATCTTTCGTAGCCCAGCACCCGGATCCATATAACACGACTGGTCTTATGTATGATCAATCGTAAATACTTCCGAGGCACCCTCTTCTTTTTAGCGCCCACCACAGAATATCTTGGGGTACTCGATCATGCCTTATCCAGATCAAAAAAACACCATATGAATGTTCTTATGTATATTACTGTATTTTTTGCACAGTTGGTGAATTGCGAAAATGGCACCTGTTATCGAACGTCCCGGCATTAACCCGAGTTGATTCTCAGTCACTTCAATTTAATCTCTTATTCGTCTCGCTATGACTCTTACCCATAGCCTCATAAGGTGTGACATAAGCTTTATCTAATTAAGCTCTAATCTGAATTTAAATAATATACTACCAACGTATTATACATAATGTAAAAAAATATAAAATGTCTATGAAATTAGTACAATCGTTTCGAAAATGGTTTCCCAGCCAATTCACAATTACAAAGTTTATCAACCCGTAGCAAATTGATTTTGTACATAAACTTGCCGAAACCGAAACGGCTTCGTTGGCCTTGTGTTCTACTTGATCTATTTTCGGCCAAGGAGAAGCTCGTGTAATAATTGACATATGTCAATTCCTTAGTACGATATGTGTTCGACAGCTGGGATACATAAAAAGCGATCGTTATAATGTATAACTTGTTGATTCACATATTAATATCCATGTAATTATCTTCTGAACGTTATAACTAATAATAATAGGTAATTATTAACATAGCCATTGGAAAATCCACAGAGTAAATCTGAAAAATCAATAAGACATCATGATTTCACTTTTATCGTAAACTAGCTTTTCCAAGAAAATGAGACCAAATCTTGCCTTTACAATACAACCATGTAATATAATGAAATGGCAACTGAACATGAATCCGTCGATTTTGTAAATATTCTTGAAAATTTGCTTATTGCTTTTTGTCTCCCTCACACACTTTTTTTTTCTATTGAAGATTTTTTAACCAAAATGTTGTCATTTTTCTCTGCGTATTTTAAATATTTTCTTTCAAACAAACCTTGTCCTGACAATTACAAAGTACACAAAAAAGATTTAGTCAAATATATGCAGCAGCTTTGAAGTGGTACGCTTACATATATTCGACAATTGATTTTTAATTATACAGATAAAAAACATAACATTTTAGATATGAAGTGATTAATCCCTTCCACAAAATTTTCTCAGAAATATAGAGATATAAATAATTGTACATGCATTTAGTGAATTTAAAATTGGTTATTTCATTTTTTATTTCATTGATAATCGAAAGTAGGTTCATTGGTATTCTATATACTAAAACAAATTTACTTCGAGTGCATCGATTTGCAATCGCATTCCTAGAATGTAATCGATACAGATTTTATTACGTTAGTATGCGACATACTTTCGTATGATTATGAAACAACTGTTTCACGTACGTAATTACCTAGTGTTTGCTTTGATGCAAACGATTAAAATTCAGGCAATTTAGAATAGGTATACGTTATAAAAATATTTAGAAATGCATTTATATTTAAAGAAATGTATCATCATGTTGAAAATTTATATGCCCAAATATAACGAAATATGAGTCTTGCAAATAAAGTACATACAGTTCATCAAAACAATACGAATAAAAACATCTATATAAAAATATAGGTATACATGTATATCTCACTTCTACATACTCGTACATATATAAATAATATAACTACTAGCTTTAATATTGACAGATTCGAGATGTTGCAATCAAGGCAACAGCCAAGTCGAGGTTCGGCCACTTTTGTGTTCTTGAGCTTTTTGCCGCACGGCTGAGTATTTTAAGCGCTGGGCCAAAAATGTCAGGTGACGCTGCAAATATCCGTCAGGCCAACAGCGCATAGTCAATTAGCAAAAAAAAGGTATTTATTTACTGGTCCATGAACCATCGGTACACATATAAACAAAACAAAATATGCAAATATATATTTTTTTATATTATAGGGGGCAAACGAACAGGTGGGTCACCTGATGGTAAGTGATCACCGCCATCCATAAACACTAGCAACACCAAGGGAGTCGCAAGTGCGTTGCCGGCCTTTTAATAGAGCCTTTGGGCCTCCGGCGCTCTCACTGACCGAACGAAACGCAACAGTGCAAGCACTATTACTTCACGTCGGCTTTCTGTGAGAGGGTGGTACTACCCCGGGCGAGCTGACCCATTCATTATGAAACCAGTAATCATTTCAGCGTAGCTCTACCACCTACTAAACGTAGCACAATTAACGTAGAACAAGATTTGTATGCCCTCAAATTTTGGAATATACTGATATTTGAGGTTTACTAAAACCAAGGAGTCAATGCTCGATGCTAGATAGGTACTATATTGTAACATACGGTTCATAATCGAATAATATCTGAAGTAATTTACATGGAGTCACTGAATGTCATAACATTCTATGAGAATACGCATTGGTAGCAAAGTGCGGTAGCTTTAATTAGATACGACAACGTATTTTCATATTATTGTGAATACCTTGGAGCAGAAGATTACTCTTATTAATATAAGACAACGATCCTGTAAAACCCCTGAAATCTCAGACGTTAACGGTCCGTAAAATGGTTTATAAAACGTATGTGACTACGTTATCTTTTTATTTAGAAGGTTATACGTCGCTTGTGGGAATCTTAAAATCGGAGAATCAGTTTAACTATATACTTGACGTACAGTTGGATAGAGTGACGTATTTTTTTTTTTCAAACGAATATGTAGACAAATTAAATGTTAAGTTTTTTAAATTATTAATGACGAGTCACCAGAACGTTGTTGTTATTTGGTATTCATAATAAATGGTCCAAAGTTATTTTAACGAAAGACTGACCGTTAGGTTGCTGACACCCGTGACGAAATTCGACCGTGTTGCGTTAGTGCACTGCGCATTTATGACAGTCGTCTGCATTGCTACAAATCTTTTAAAATGAAACTGTTCACATATAGGTAAACGATATACTTAGGTAGGCACTAGGAAAAATTAAATTATCCATAAAGGTGAACCATTTTGTTTTATTGGCTTTTCTATACGAGCAGTTTAAACAAATGCACACAGAATACAGATAATACAATATATTAGGTATGTATATGTCATAAAAATAAAATATAATGTAATTTACATTAGTATGTTACACAAAATACTATGTTTACATTTCAATACAATGATATTTATGATGAATAAATCGTGATTTTCTAAACCTCCGAAGTAGGTAATAATTAGTCCGAATGTAATCTTTAGATAAAAATTCGTCGTAAGAATTAGTTGAATATGTTGTCACCGGTGACGTATATTTAAGTTTATAAGTTTTAACAAGAAAGTAGAATAAGAATAGTCAGTCAGAAATTGAATCAGTTCTTTCCATCATATTGAAGTTTGATATCAATAACGCTGTGGATCAATTTGTAGCTAGCTTTTTTGGCTGATTACTACGTTTATCATCTTTAAGCAAGGGTAAGATATCTTATGTATAAATAAAATTATAGAGATATGCCGTTGTGCGCGCCTCACTCAAAAACTACTGGATAGATTATGATCAATATTTTTTTACACTTGGTCCTTATCAAAAAAATATCACGATAACTTAATTTAATATAAAGTTTTTAGAAACTACTATTTTTATGAGCAATACGCATTTAACGATGTTTATTTTCTTCTGTGGACAAGTAGGCCAGGCAGTGTGGTGTTTATGTTATTTCCTCTGTATTAAAATACATATATTGTTAAGATAATAAGCGACGCAGACGATTTCGCGGGTATCAGCTAATTTATTCTAACGAAGAATTCTTAAACTTAAACTTATTGAAGGCTTAAAAACGGTTTTCCATATAAAGTTATCGATAATGGGTTAGTAGTAGTAACACGTGTAAATATTCTTGTGAAATATGGTGTCCATGATATAGCGATGATAAAACTAAGACACAAACTAAGATAAAAATAAAACAATAGGTTAGAAAATGTCGTACGTAGTTCCGACTTAAAATGTATATGGATCTATTGTTTAGGCGAAAACAGAACAGTTGAGTAAGTACCTACCATATATTTTTTCTGATTGTCGGTGGATTTTCTTTATTATTTAGTAGCTATTGACTAGCTTTAGTTTTATCAATAAGACAATGAAATCTTTTATAAGTCCTCTATTGATCATAATTCACGCTAATTCGCTTTACGAATTTCCACCATTGAATGTCTACTACAACTTTGAATTATTCGAAAGTATCGGTAAAATATGAATTTCGAACGTAACCCTAATTAATGTCAGTCGCATAAACGTCAGTTTTACTTTAAGTAGCCTTCTAGTGGCAAACGGGACAAGCCGAGATTGATTACATCATCTCTTTTCCCGCTCGCGGCCCCTTTTTACCCCTTTTTGCGTATCACCGTTGAAGTAAAAAGGGCTCCGTTTCAATGGTACCGCAGAACGGAACATTTATCATGAATGTAATGAATTATCGGGAATTTTCCAATAAAGCTTTCAAACCTTCGCCGGATGAAGCTGAAATTTTAAGTAAATCTCAAGTATTTTATTGATAAAAATTACACATTTATGTGTTTAAATAATATAGAACGGGTTTACATTTTTTTCTTAATAAGAATGAAATGGCGCCATCTAGTTGCATTTTATAGTAAAATGGATAACACAAAAAACTTCTGCATAGCTAAAGTCGCGGGGATATCGACTTCCATCTTATGTTTATGATATATATATATCAAAGTTGATTTTTATTTACTAATGTATTTTGTATAAATATTCAGTAAAATTTAAAATTAAAATCTCAAAATCATAAAATCCTATAAAACGCAAAGCTAGGGAAAAGGTTGCTTCGTTATATTTTTAAAGATCAGAAGCACAGCAGCTGCATGTAACGTGGTACTTGTGTTTATCTGTATATATAATAAATTTTCCATCTCAGAACGCGCACCACTTGAAAACCACTGATCTAACTCATTAGACGAACGTAGAAATGAATCCGTGATATGATCTAGACAAAATATCATTACGCTCTTTCGTAGGAACTTAGCTGAAACGATGAAATTGTGATTGGAAAGAATAAACATGACCCTAGTTTTAATTCAGATAATGTACACACTAGTTCCTGTGCAATAATCATATTTACAGATATTAAAAATATATCGATTTTAGTTTAGAGGAACAAAAACTACCTAATTTATCTGAGAGATTATTAAGTAGAATACTTCATAGTCATTTACATGTACTGAAATTATTTTTTTTTATATTGTATAGGTTGACCATAATCTCATCTGATGCTAAATGATGATGTGGTCTAAGATGGTAGTCACGCTAAACCTAGAGGGAGACTGGCTCTCAAGCACAGCTACCGGAACACACCAATAGGTGCTTGGCGACAGATTTTCAACTTGAGCTAACCAGACGGACTTAGAAAAAGCCTTGCCATCATGCTATGGTTTCATCACGATGTTTTCCTTCACCGAAAGCTCCAACTCAGTTGCCAGTATTCGAACCTACGTCCTTCGACGCTGTGTCCGAACACACTACCAACTGAGCCACCATCGCTTCATAATATATATCGTTTTGTTCAACAATAAAAATAATTTATATTATTTACTTATATTATACAGTGATTGTAAATATTGTCTGAATTGTCTTTTACGGTGTAATTTGTAGATTCATTATAATTTTAGGTAAAGCGGAGTTTATGGATTTGGATTTCTATTGATAAAAAAATATACATTGGAATTTATGGTTAATAAAATCAGTAGGCTTAAAGTGACAGTTCAAAAAATATTCTTTACACTTCTGGAAATATTATAAGATCAGTTTTAATTTCGAAAATATAATATTCGGGAATGAAAATATCAAGGGTATTTTTTGTTGGGAATAAAGTATATGAATTTGACATCAGGAAACACAAACGGGAAGTTTAGAAATGACATTTTTTGAAGTCACTGGATGTTTTCGCTTGAGTGCCATTCAGTAGAACTGTAAAGAGCAGAAAAAGTAAAGATTGGCGTCATGTCAAACATGAATGTCATTTTATTTTCGTCTCTTTCGCTTTATAATAGCGTATATGTTCTGTACAAAAATTACACTGTCTCAAGCGAAATTATTCCCTACGCAGTCCCTCAAGTTTAACGAGGAAAATATGAAACTTCTGTGATTCTCTTTTGAATTTGCGGGTCCTAAGTTTTGTATAGAAATAATGTGGCTGTTACGAGAGGGGTCGGCGAGTATTCAAAATAAAAAAAATAATTATGTCCCTCTCAGTACGTAACTCAATGATGATTACAAAGCGAGACGACAGGCGGTGGCTTAATTTAGTTAGTACTTACGAGCAAAAATATTTACACAAAATATTCAGTGTGGGTGATGATTGTGAAATGAATATTTGTCGGGGATATTTTTTTCTCAAAAGACTTTAATGATATAATGGCGAAGTTGAAATATATTTTATAAATATTCGTGATGTTAGCACGGAGAAGTTCATTGTGTTTTCTGCTATCTACATGACTTAAAAATGTAATTGATATGGAAAATCATTTTACTAAATCGGCAAGTATATTAAAAATTGGATGTGCATAAATTTACATATAAACTACAAACATCTCATATATGCACAATCTTAATTTGAGCATATATTGACTTAACCCTTTAAGATAATTTATTCCCCTATGATATTTATGAATGACGCATAATCAAATTACACATATAACCCATTACATTAGATAATCTATCAAAAAGTCGATAACGGACTGTTAACGTTTGAATTGATAGTTAATATGTAGGTATTTTGTGGAAGCGTTTATGAAGAATTTAGTTTAGCTATCATCACACCGGCATCCTATTAGGGTAGGCAAAAAGATCGGGCATCTCTATCTATATAAATCTATTTCGGGTGCTTCTCACTATGTGTACGGTGTGTAGTTTTATATTCTCATGAGGCAGTTTAAGTAGTCAATGGTTTTTACTTTCACACAAGTTTGTAATAATCTTCATGGCGTTTTTCTATAATTCATCCATTCTACATATCTAAATGAATAAATAAATTAAGAGTATTCATAAGTGAATAGACATCTAGCGGGTAAGCGCGATCTATCGTCGGCCTGATCTTCACTTAACATCAGATGAGATCGAGGCCAAGAGCTTGCCTGTAAAACATAAAAAAAATACAAATATATTCCTTTTTTTCTACCTGTACCTACCACACGTGTGTTTTTATATAGGCATGATGTACAACGAGATGTCATCTCATCTGAGCTCGCGGCGACAAAGCATCAAGCGGGTCAAAGGGCGTGGGGAGGGCGCATTGTTAACTTGCGAGTCACGACTAAGGGCTTTTGATGACGACACTTGCTCGGGACCCCGGTTCACGTCATTCAACTGGTACTCCGAAAAAATATTCTCAATATATTAACTTATTTTGTAGAAAATGTTACGAAAACCTGTTACAAATTTTACCTTCAAACTCGATGCTAAGTGAAAAATAATTTAGGACTTTAAAAGGAATTAATATTATGACAGATTTTTTAAATTATTTTATCGATACAGCCTCTATGGATCCTTAGATGTTACTGAGGTTCATAAATATTTGTAATCGATCTCAACTCTGTCGTGAAGAGAAGTCTCTGAGGGATATTGAAAAAGCAGAAAATTTAATAAAACCCGGAACTAACTGCAATAGAATATTTCATTTGTTACTTTTTCTCACTGAATCTCGTAAGAAATTATTAGGGTCTAAAACATACTAAATTACAAAGTAAATAACAATAATTCTAGAGTAAATCCTTATTATAAAAAGAATTTAATTACTAATTAATCCACGCTAATAATGCTATAAATATTATAAATGAGCAAGTTTGTGAGGATGGGTGGAAGTTTGTTACATTTTCACGCGTAAACCACTGAAGGTGTTTTGATGAAACTTTACAGTAAAATAGCTTACACTTCAGAATAACGCATGTACTATAAATTTAGAAATATATTGTTGTAATTAGTCAAAATATTATGATAAATGTCAAGTAAGTTGAAAAAAAAAAATGGTTTTATGAATATATTTATGAAACCACGATGCAAGTGAAACTTTTTTCGGATCGTGGGTATTTATCTGAAAATTTTCGGAAATTTATTCGATGTAGGGTATTAAAATCGTGTTTTTAATCTTAACTTAATAATTGGGAAATGGGAATAATAATGGGCAATCAATAGTAGGACAAGACATCGAACTATACATATTAGGTTAATTCTGCGTATTAGGGTACGGAATATATAATAAATATTACCATATTAGCCTTGGCAGCGCCTTTCGTTTTACCACTGGTCCGCGGCCGGATGTAATGCGACATGCGATGAGAGATGTACGAAACAATTTCAAGCGATGTAAAAAAAAACACTATAAAAATCCTGCCGTGTGAAAATTTTTGGCCTTCACTACAAATTTGTACACAAAGAAAATATATGATGTCATCATTTATAAATACAATATATACAAATGTACACGAAGTCGCGGACGGCCACTGGTAATGTTAGTGCGAAAGTTACTCTTTCTGCCCTTTGTATTTTCCATAATTAAACTTCTTAACTGATCGCAATTAAATTTGATATACGGATTGCCTAAGATGTAGAAAACTATAGGCTACGTGTCATTCTGGATATATAAAAAAAATGCACAGGTGAATTCAGGAAAAAAAGTTCCTTAGTAATAAAGTAATTTAATTGATAAAAATATTTTTTTTTTACAACGTGTTATTAATTATAGAATTTCGGGTATCGAAAACTTTTATGGCCAAATATTACAGGGAGTTTAAGTTAAGATTACAATATTGAAAGGGGAACATCGCTGTACTATGAAGACTATGTTTTCTTATATTATCAAAGGCAGAGGCCGCGCCGCTACTTCCCGTCCCCTGAAAAGGTCAAAAAGGGAACACGCCATAAAACACTTTTTCTTAAGCGCTGAACTGATCTGTCGATAAAAAATATAACATTATTCATAGTATTATGTAAAGTGACATGTTAAAGTTATAAGAAACGTTGACTTTGTAAAAGAAAATAAATAAGTATGAAATTTTTGTTCATCTCATTTTTCATTTTATCACATCAAAATGCCCGGCACTGTATCTGACGATGGGTTTTTTATACATTTTAATTTTTTTTTTGCATTTGACCACAATCTCATCTGATGTTTAATGGCGATGTAGTATAAGATGACGAACAGGCTACACTTAGAGGGCGACTGACTGTCAAGTGCAGCGGAATGTGAGCTTGCTTGTTACGCTTTCACACCTTAGCTAGTTAACCGTTCATCATTACAATTTACATACATGTTGCCAGAGGCACAAAAAAGGATATAGAGTACGTTTTAGAGAAAAATAAAACTGTAGAAAAATCTACTCTTTACGACGAATAGATCACACCGACATTATTTATTTATATATTATATTTAAAAATGTGAGTTATAATATGTTAATGAAAAGATAAACCAGATCGAGTTTCTTGCCGGTTCTTCTCGATGACTGGGTTGTTTTCCGAACCGGTGGTAACTTTGACGTTCATAAGCGCCTTCTCAGGACCTAAACTGAATAAAGTATTTTTGATTTTGATTTTTTGATTAATACGAGAAAAGCCGCTGGCTAAATACAGTGTGCAATTCATGTACATCAATCAGTCAATACTCTTATTATAATCGAATTTTGATAACTGGAGACGGACCGCTAATTTATCATAAATGATTTATTTCAAAGCCTTTTCTATAACTGACAATTTCTTTGACTACACTAAAAAGAAACTTCACCGCAAATATCTCGTCAAACTGTGTACGCCATCTTGGTAGTTTCAATTCGAACTTAGTCTGTGTGATTCAACTGAAGTAGTATTCTTGAAGGCACAAATCCTGAATGTGGCTGGGAGGGATCTTGACTCGGTGAAATTAATCCATCTTCCCACTGAATGGGGACGGGGAAAATGTATTAATGTTGGCAGAATTGCGCTTCTTTATATCAATGTCCATTTAATAAATTAAATTTTGTTTGGTTAACGGGCGGGAATGTGGTTCTATAATTGAAGTTATTGTAATGTACTTGACATTAAAATGGTTAAAAATATGTGTACTTATTTATGATATAATATTAACAGTGTGTATATACTAGAACATATATATTCTATGTTTTTGTAGATTTTGCTAAAATGTATACATACAAGTAAATTAAAAAAAAATATTTTCCGGACTGTCTCAAAAAAAAATTGTATCTAGTTGCCATGAATCCATATCCACGAGATTTTTCCACACACTTTTCCAGAAGGACTAAGATGCAATAATCACTACATATTATAAAACAAAGTCGTCCTCCGCGTTCGTCTGTCTATCTGTCTGGATGTTCGCGATAAACTCAAAAATAACTGAACGGGTTGTAATGCGCCAATAGATGAGTAATTCACGGGGACTATTAAAGGGGATTTTTAGAGGGGGATAGACTTTTTAATCTATTTTTCTATACTAAATCAAAGGTTAAATATAAATTTTAAATTATCTTCTCTCGATCATTCAATCTCATTCGTTTTCTAAATCCAGTGCGTTATTCTCAGTACAAGTTAATAAAATTCCATTTCATGTTCATATTTGACGTATAAGTGAGTACGGAGGGAGAGGATTGAAGTCAATTTCAATCTAAAAACTTATTTGACTGTCGGTACCGTCTCCAAATCCTTTTAAAGTTATTGAAGCAACTTCTCAAACTACTGCGTCGTTTCGAGATATTATTGTCTAATAGCTTAATACTTAGGTATTCGAGTGTAAAGTAACCAGTGTTACTCGAGCTTTTCTCCGAGACGGTGCTTTTAACTTGATTAATGTTAATAATTTTGCTTATACTTAATATCTTACTTACTTATTCCACTAACAAATTTCTTTGTCGAATTGTTACATGATTATTAATTTTATTTTCTTAATTTTCGCCAATTACTGACTGGATCTTGAAAAGTACTGGTTATTTTTTTTATTTTAAAACTGCATTATTGCATTTTGTGTTTTATATTATAATACTTATAATTTATATAAAAATAATTTAACGTTCGTCCATAATGTGACTCTGAAATGATAGTCTGGTCTTCTCAGACCACTTGCTGTAATATCTGTAAGTATTTTGCAATAGATTTTAAACTTAAAATTGTTAGTCAAGTGTATATTAGAAAATCTTTACATGACGCATTATTGTTATTTTTAATTATTAAATAATCATAGTCCTTTAATAAATTCCTTGAAGGGTAATAAAGTAATAATCCTTTCTTTATTAATATTATATGAGTTTGTTTGTTTGTTACTCTTTCACGGCTTAACTACTCGACTGTTCTTTTTCTTTTTTTTTTCATACAAATTGTTTAGGATACCTACTGTGAAAAGGCATATGACAAAAGGCATCCACCAGAAAAAAAGCATAGCCCCCAATGGATTTGTCATATCTACATTAAGCCAAGCGAAGTCGCTAGCAAAAGTTGAATACAAATATTATTTCCGAGACCACAGGTTAGTTATATGATAAAGACTCTAGGGTCACGGCTTTAAATGACATATAAATACAAATGAATATATGTTAATGTTAAGTTTATTTATGCTTATACATATATAATAAGTATAATTTATAGGAATAATATTTTACAATAATAGTATAAGTTAAAAGAAATATGAAGATCCAACACATTAGCTAATAGTCCTCATACTTTTCTAGAATGAGACTTTACTCTGCATTAATCTTCTATAATAATCAGTTTTGCCATTTTTGAGCTAATTATATCGTAGCCATTATATTAACAATCTTGAATTTTCATTGAAAATTTTCCGTACAAAGCAGAGTGTATACTAACTAATATTACATTTCTCCGAAATTAAATACGGTTCATTGAGTCTTTTATCTACTTGGGATTAATCTCTGGGTATCATAATAAAACAGTGTTTTGTGTGGTACATTCATGTATCCCACAGCGCGTTACAATCCTCTGACGTGGTCCGCGCCTGCAGCAATAAATTAACAAGCAAAGCTATGTATAAATTGCTCAATAGATTTCAACAGGCGTTTAGACAGTTGATCGTTGTTAACGTTTTTTTTTAAATCTGTGATCATTGGATATCTAGTAAAAAACCCTTGGTATGAAATTGTTTAACAAATACTTTTACATTTTATGTGAATGATTGGTGATTATAATTAAATTTCACAAAACAATTGTTGATTCTTACTAGCTTTTGTCCACATCTTCGCTAGTGTTAGTGTAGAATTGCTCCATCGGTAAAGCGGGAACAGTACTTTTTTGTAGATGAAATGTACCCTACGTCCTTTTCTATACCCCTGAGAAGATATATACAAAATGTAATGATGATAAGTTGAGTGGTCAGTTAAAAAGTAAAAGCGTAAGAAACACACAAAATCACATCCGCATTTATTTTTAATTTTTTAATTTCTGTAATTGTTTCTTGTAAGACTTAACAATACCTACTACTTTTACTAATAAAATTAAACAAATTATTAAAAATATATACAGAAATATTTATTAGAAAATAGTGAATCTCTAACTAGGTGAATTTAAAAAAAATAAAGGACAGGCTTAGCGGTAAATTCTGACGGGAGTAATAAACGAACAGGAACAGCATTAAAGCAATAAAGAAGAATACAAAATAACTTTTTTAATATTCAATAAATAATCATACGAAACCCAGGAGAGCAAAAACTCGCTCACACTTAACCGGTGTTAGTTCAGGACAGTTTTAAATAACGCGTTTTACGTACAACTATAAAATGCTTTTAGTGGAACATCTGTTTACTCTTACGCCGTTAATTCAAACTATGTACGACAACATACATACAGTTTATGGCTTGGATGTAAATATTTATAGCACAACCTCATCTGTCATTAAGTGTTTAAGTAATTTTCCGCCTTTTGCCGCTTCTAATCAAGTAGTGCTGCTAGCTTCGGCGCTTTACCGTAATTTTCACGATAACCTATTAACAAGTTAGGTTTATCGTTAATTGCGAAAGGATTTAAACGAAATTATTTAAGAAAATGCGGATATGTGTATAAATCAGTATTATCGTGTTCCGATGTTTGTTTTATAATTATAATAATAGTGACATGCCCCGACTTCGTCTGGGTGCGATATACAGATTTAACCTCAAGGGTGTTTGAACGATTTATATATTACATATGCATGTATTATATATGTAAACGTGAATTATGTAAAAGATAGTGAAAACCGTATCAAATTCCGTTACGTAGATTCGAAGACCTAATGGAACACAGACTCTATAATATTTATAGATGCATTGCAACAGATTTATTAATATTTTAAATCTATACTCAAAGCTCTTCTATTTTAAATACAACGAATTTATTTTACCATTCTTGATAACAAACCTAAATCCCTTAATTAAATAATATTACATCTTATATATTTCGCAATAGTCCTCACCAAATAACCTGCAAATCCTCTAATCACTTTTATGAATCCTTGAATCGTCGAACGTTCATTCATATATCTGTCTAAGTTACTAGTCTAGACACAGATACATAGCCGAAAACATACGATATCAATGTAACAAAATCTAAGCATAATTACTTATTATCGCATGCAATTTTTTTTATTGAATACAAATAAAAATTGCAAAAACTATATAGTATAGATAATCAACTTAAACAAGAGAAATTGTATCTCTGTCAACAGATCGCAATGCGTATGTTCGCACCCGGATCAAGCTCGTTTTATCCCATACTCAGTAGGTTATAGCGCTCGATAGGGCGGTCTTTAAGGATCGGGGATGTATCGTGAGTGTTAAGACGTACATTTTTGTGTCCCAACGATGTCGGATATGCGAAGCTGATACCGACAAGAATTGTCACACTATTGCATTAACATTTGCGAGGAATCGAAAACTTATGTCACAAGTTTGTGGTAAAAAAGATTCTAGAATATTTACATACGTTTGTAAAGAACAAATAGGTCGTTTTATGTAGGGTTAGAAAAACAACCTTTTTTTAAAGTTTATAAAATAAATAAAAAAATGCGTTTTATCTAATACTGACCATTAAACTTTCTATATATTGTTTACAATGGTTTAAAAATCAGCATCTTTCTGAACGTATTATATATAATCGAGGATATTAATTTAATTCCACGTAATCATATTTTAATAGTAAAGAATACTTTTGCCCGATTGTTCGGACTGCGACTTGTAAAATTAGCACAGCAATTTTGAAGTGATTGCTTGTTAGTGCTTCTGTATTACGAGAATATTGAAGTCTTATTTAGTAAGGGATTAGTGGTTATTCAAATACCTAGTAGATTTTCTTATTGTATGTTGTAAGGGAATTAAGCTTTGAGATATTTTTGTTATATTTTTTTATCATTATTACTTTATAGACCCTGTGATGGTTCCATTTGCAAGTAAAAATGTTGTCACAATTTATTTAGTCCTATCGCAGATTAGCCTAGATAAATAATAGACAGTTCAATTGTATTTATATCTATAAAGTAGATGATTCCTGTTTGCTTCATCGCAAATAAAAATGGTAAACAGTTCATCGAACCCATTATATTTATATATATTTAAAATACACGACACTCGATGCATTGACTTTTCTTTCTATTTCATTACTGGCAACCCAGTCATCTTCAAAGACTATTACTGCCATTTTCACATAATAAATTAGTCTCTTCTGCTTAATGCTATTTTCTCCTTATGAAAATATGTTCCAGACTTTTAATAATGACTAATTGCCAATTCTGGAGTAAGTGTCTTGTGATAATTTTAACGTTCTAACAAGATGATGGCTCTCTTGTTAGAACTTTCCATGAAGTTTTTGTGACATCTCAGAATTTATACTCTGTCGTATTATTTCCCATCTACTTCACTTGTGCACAATAACTGAACTATATTATGTAAAATACCACCAATATTACAAAGTCAAATAACACAAGAATATGAATAAAATATACAACCCACTACATGACAGACTAAGATCTCATCAAAAACTCCGATGTATTAATATTAATTTATTATGGTGCTTATCTATGGTGCCAGTCCACCGATTGTCCTATACTTAGTATCGATGTGTAAAGTGTAGGCTCTATGAATATAGAATGTCATCCTTTACCCAGACTGGCCGAAAACCGGATTGGATTTATTTTTTAGCGGAGATATCAATCAAACAAATGAAAAATCTTTTTGTCATTATAAAAAGTATCTATTAATTTCCTATAGTTCCTATATAACGCACTCCGAGTTTTATTACCACGCTCCCTGAACCAATCTAGACAATAAGTTTATTAATATAGAACACGTTATTCTTTTTGATTTTATTATTTAATGCAATGTGATAAATGAATTTTCGCAGTTCATTGGTTTAGATTTAACAATTAAGTGCTGAAATTCTGCGACACAACATTCTCCGTGTCCATTAACACAACAGTCCTAAGCAAACAGAGAGTACGTGTGGTCACCCAGATAAGTGTTGTCACGGCGGCTGTATTTTGTAATTAGGAAATGGGTAGAGGACGTGTGAAGTTTCGTATGTTATTAGCTATGTGTATTTCTGTGTAACCACTTACAAATTGTAATATAGTTTGTTGCTTAATTTAATCTATATTTAAAACAAAAATCAATTCAGAACGGCTATTTGGCGAATATGTATACATTTGTTGTGTCTGTAATTGACTGAACACGGTTTTTATGATAGAAAATGTTTAAAAAACCGTACGGAACATTGAAAAAGTTGATTAAGACATCTCCATAACAAAAAGCGAATGAGTTAGTGAGACAGGGAACAGTAGAGAGGTCTTCCAAAATATTGACAGATCGACGTTCAGCTCTCATTTGATTTCAGTACTTGGTCGTACAGTAAAAGGAAGATTTGATCTTATTTTCTTCGTTACACCCTTGCGAAGTATTATTACATTACAAGTATATTAGTATAAATATAAAAGTGTATAATATCTTATGATTCTGTTTAATTTATTTGTTTGTTTTGAAATATGAGTGTTTTATTATAGATTACTTATGAAGATATACGAACTAATACGAACTATTAAGCTTGATAAAGTTTACAACGTTTATAGACTAAGCTTACATCTTCGAATCCGATACAAGAACTGTCACTAAACATAATTCCAAAACCTCAGATTATTCTGTGTATACAGCGATAGTCTGAAGGATAACGTGTTTCAATTTCTGACTTATAACATTAGTATCAACATAATATCTTGTTGATTTACGAGTAGTTGGGCTTTTTATATTTGAAACCATTTGATGCACGTGAAAATAATTGTAATTTTGTGTGTGTTTACATGATTTAATTTTGGATTGTTTTTTTTTTATTTTATTACTACTTAGATCCTATATTAGAGCGTCAATATGTAGTCGACATTCATTAGGTTCAGTACCGCAAACTATAAGTGAAATACACTAATTTATAGTAACGACTTGCAAGCCATTTATCGTAACTTGATAGTACCGGATTAATTATATTGTATTCACGCAAGCGCTAACAAGTACTGTAAACACAATAGGGTGGACGATGCCCAAACACATGGAACACGAACATACACATACAATTTTTTATGTACATACAAGTAGATAGAATCTAAAATGTACGCAACATACACATGCTTTATATACATATACAGTCTCATATATTATACACGCACAAACATACATAATCTCGCATGTAACATTTCTCAAGAACACACATACTCACATTACTTTTTACATATAACATGTTTTATTAAATTTCTCTTTTATATATTACATAGTAATTCTTCACTATATTTTATCTTGTTTCTCCTTTTCGCGCTTTATTAATTATAATAGAACGACAGTCTTAAGTAATCTTTTTCTTTGGAAGTAAACCAACTACCAAGATACAGGGAAACCTATTTTGGTGGTTCGAGAATCATAAAGTATGTGTTTTGTTTCCATATTGTGAATATATGAAAATAAGAAGTATAAAAAATGTTTTATGAATACACTTTATTATTATTAATATATGTCATAGAAAGGTAACATGACAAAAACGAAGGCTATATGAAGTATCTGAAAATTTTGCACTTGAAGTCACAATTAGGGTCGCTACCTTTTTTTGCAGATAAAGTACATTCGTTATTTTAGGTAGGAAAAAAAAATACATAGTATTAAAATAAAGTACAACTTATTTTTTAATTTATTATTATTATTATTAAGCATAAATCTATAACATTTTTAAATCTTATTGTTATTGCATTCGCACGAAACAACCAAGAAATTGTGATAGTTAATGACAGTGACGTTGTTGACATTTGAGATTAAGTCGCGTTCAGAAATATTTGTTAAAGAAACGAGTGCTTAGGTGATGTAGCGTTAGCGAGTGGCAACATCGATTGAACAATCGAAGTATTTCTCTTAACGTTAAAATTTATATGAATAAACTTTTCTAAATCCCAAAGATACCAAATCGTGCCATATAAAGTATTTTTGTATACTTTATTGTTCATATAAATTATAGAGTACAATTACCTGAAATAACGTACGGGTGACAACCCTAGTCACAATACTTTATACACAATTGTAATAAATAAAAATCTGCCGTAAAATTTAAAGATCTTTAAAAGTAAGATAACAGTCTCTTTAAATAAGTATAAGGTAAATGACGAAATTAAAAATGACAAAGTAACACAAAAGAACAGGAACATTAAATGTAAAGCGCTAAAGACCGTCACATTTCAGTGTCTACTGAGTGCCGAGGAGGAAACCGTTACCTCCCCACCTTGCCAATAAAATTCTGCGATGTATGAAATTCGCGGGAATCGTTTATAAAGTAAGCTTCATTACTTCCGTGACGCGTGTAGGGAGGGGGGCGCGCGAGTCTATTTTTGAATATTCCTCGTGAAAAATCTGACATAGCGACAAGCGCCTTTCATACGTGAGTTCAAAGGCGCCGCGCCGGTATGTCACCGGTACTGGAGTGCGGTGACCACTAATTATGTTGTTCATTGGAAGCTAAAACTTATCTATATAGATGCTATATGTTTTATTTTCAAATCATAAAAAAAAACAAAAGGAATTAAATAAAAAATGGTCGAGTGAATAATAAATAATTTATGATGTACTCATGACATGGGTATCATCACAATAATTCATCCTAATAAATTCTGTGTAAATATGTTACCAACATAATAAAAATAACTTTTACACATAGCAGACACATGTTAATGATTAAAATTATGAAACCAGCTTTTGATTACAATTGAAAGTACAATTGAAATTTCAGTAAAAAAAAATGTTTCCATTAAAATTACTGTATAACGCGCCATCAAAATTATATTATTTTCTATGCATGCAGTTGGAAAGTTTTTAATATACACTATTTTGTTTTTTTTTTAACTCCCCAATTGATTACGATCGAAAAATACCGACTTTTCAATATAATAACTATACAAAACAAGCCTGTTTACGTCGACATCATAAATATTTTCTAGAAACTTTGACAAGGGACTTACGTGTAACGGTACCAAGTGAAATATGGACGTCCTAGCATTACCATCCCGTAAAATGATTTCTGATTTACATGGCGCGCTTTTGATACGCGAGCGAGATTCCACGAGATTTGTGTCACAGGTGACGCGTCGTACCCTTCTGATGGAAATTTTTATATGAATCAGATGTGTTCTCTAAATATGATGATGCTTAGATCTTTTCAATTAAGATTCGTCTGCCGCGAAACATTTATTACTTCTAATAAAAGTATTCTCAAATCAACGTTTATTTACGATATAATTACGTTTTTTCGTAATTACTGTTACATATATACATTATGAAGTTCATATGATCTATTTAGTAAAACTCTTAATACTGCGTGGCTGACAACGCATAGCTTGTACCAGTGGGTCTACAAGCATGTATTATTGTACAGGTATACCTTATATCTTTTTCCTTACTATAATATTATAAATGCGAATAGGATTTTGTTTATTTATTTGTTTCTTACGCTTACACGGCTGAACTATTAAACCGACCATCATGAGATTTTTCATACACGCTACTAGGAGTACAGAATATGACTTTGAATATATTTCATATAAAAAACAACTATTCTTGAGGTATAAGATCATATCAAAAGCTAGTAATGTATAAACAAAGGATTCTTGTGTGTTAAATACCTCTCGGCAAAACTGTGGGTTTTACAATAAATATCTATAATAACATGAGAGAAGCCGCGGGTAAAGTCTAGTAATGAATAAATAAAGGATTTTTGTGTTAAATACTCCTCGGCTAAACTGTGGTGTTAAAAATTAATTTCTATGTTATTTATTTATGGAACGTTTATAATTCATTTTTCCAAGGCGAATGAAAAACGTCATTGATTATTCAGAGCTAGATTAAATTATAATTAGTGGACATTAACAAGTTGTAACCTTTAAGTCCTTGTTTTTTGGCCGCTCTGAATATATCCGTGGGTTCAGGCTTGAGCATAATATCGTCAAAAATTTAATACAATACCAAAGTTAAAATAATATTATAAATCTATAATAATTGGAATACAAAATTGCCATTTATTTATCTTTAATCTCTATTTTATACATATAATGTAATACTAACTTATAGCTAAATTTGTTTCCTGTGTAGGTTGGTCAAAAAGTTTGGCGCAAACTAAAGGTCTCGTATTTTCAATACATTCGCTGGTAGATACTAGGCAGCTGTATACGTATACGACTGTAACATGTATGTAGGTAAATACTAACTAGTCATTTAGCGTAATAATTGAAAAATCTATTTTATTCAGTGACAATGATGATTAAACTATGTGTAATCCCAAGGTATAGGCTTACTACACACTACAATTTCTTAAATTAAAATTGACTTCGAGTCATTGCTTTTAATATTACTAACTCGAGACACTTTAAAAAGTTAACCGGCCGACAAAAGCGAATGCTGTATAAAAGGAAAGCGACTTTTACAAGACGAGTGTCGAAGAAAGGATAGTGTATTGTGGGGAAAGGAGAGTTTTAATGAAACAGATCAAGTTTGCGACTTGGTTCACTGTGCACTTTTCAAATTGAATTGTTGTTCTTTTGAGTACAGGTTTCTTTCATCGTTGTAATGCACAGCGCATTCTAGTTTATAATGCACTTTGTTTGAAAGACTTCTTGATTTAGTAAAATATGATATTTTTGTATTTATACTCAATAATTGTTTTCCTAATTGATATACATGGCTTACAAAATTATTTTGATAATAATGGCGAAAAATTACAAGAAAAGGAACAAAATGTCGGTGAAGCTCCTGCATCAGATTTGCAGGAAGAAATCCTCTTGGCTACGACAGCCGTGGAACCAGAGCCTGCGGAGATCCAATACACGGATACATCGTACACAAGTGCTCATTTGAATTTTTAGCACCTGTTATCGAAAAGTCGAATATCAGCATTTAACGTCGATACGAAGTTAGGAAATTGAAGTTATAGTAGTGGTACTATAAAATAATCCCAAGGAGGGAATCATACATCACAACATGATAAGCATGTTGTGCCAACTTTAAGTAAATATGATAAAGGGTAAGAAGATGATGATGATGACAGATATACGTGACTTCTAATCTCTAGCATGTATGCTTATCGTTTGCTGATAACCAAAATCTTCTTAGTATGTAATTAACAGTAGCTCGATGAATTTGAATGGAAAATAACGGCCTAAAAATGATTAATTCTAATCAAAATCAGGCTGCAAATTAAACTTACTTAGGGTCTAATTACGGTCGTGTGAGGAGTTTCTTAATTCTCGTTACTGTACAGACTTTATACAATAATTGTTGTCTGGTATAAAGCAGTAATTTCCTCCAGCCAGCACATTAAAACATTCTATACTACGGATATGTCAAAGCTTACTGATATTGCTGAATTAATATCTTTCCATAATCATCAATCACGCGAACATTTTAATAGACGTCCATTTTTTTTTTGTAATCCATCAATTATATTCTCCCCTGTTTGTAAAGGAAATGTATACAGTCTGACATAATTTTAATTTTTTATACGATTTTTGTTTTTTTTTTTTTGTAATAGTGTTTTGAAATTTGGAAAACTATCTTGGTTGTTATTGTTTATTTTTTAACAGTTTTTACCTAGGGTGCACTAGAAATTTCCAGAAATGGCTACTTACTCGTATATACATTAAAAATACGTCATGACATTTAAAAATTGAACTTGGAACTGTATATGTAGATTGTTTCTTCTATATGCCATTTTTTACATGTTAAATATTATGTGTCTTCATTACCATGGATTTTACGTATGACAATTTTCATAGTACGATTTACTAAGAATTTAAGTATAGTTTGACGACTCTGTTGATTGCATTCAAACTTCTTTTGCCAATGAAGCACTATGCAAGTCGACTGTTTATATCTGGTTTTCGGAATTCCAACGCGGTCGTGTTAATCTTATCATCGTTGTGCAATTTAAATTGATTCATTTTAAAATTAGGAAAAACAAAACAAATACTTTATGGAACACCATAAATAAACATTAATCAATATGATTATTATGATTGCAATATAATAACATCAGAGCCAAAACTCCTCGGTAATTATGACGAAAGTGTGTCAATAAAAGCTCGAGATAGTTTCAGTAATAACATTTGTCGCGGCTGTCGCTGAGGGACGGACGGGTCGAGGCAGGGACCGGAATCAATCCACTCACGTCAGGCCGGTTGTCCAATCAACTGACTCACGCTGTTCACTAGGGATCAATGAGCGCACACCAGCATAACGCACGATATACTAAGGATTTTTGTATTTCCTATGGTTAAACTGAGACGTTGATATATGAAGAAAGTTAATTAAGTATCGGCGTCTTGGTGTACGTATTTTTACATACATAATACAGACTATCACCAAAGTTACGGCTATTTGAATATCGTTAAAATTAGTTTCCCATATTTTACTTTATACACAAACTAGCTGATTCCTCACCGCTTCATTATTGTGCTGTAAAAAATGACTATGTAGGAAATATTCCGCATTGAATGTGACAGTCCTATACCGATACATTCAGTAGTTTCATTTAATCACATTTCATTTGTTACCATTATTTAAATTCGATAAGAACCGAAGAAAACTGGGTTATGTCATACTACGCTTGGAGGTGGTAGAGCTACGCTTGTAGGGGGTAGAGCTACGCTGTAGGTGGTAGAGCTACGCTTGTAGGTGGTAGAGCTACGCTGAAGCTATTACTGGTTTCAGCATGAATGGGTCGGCTCGTCCGGGGTAGTACCACCCTCTCACAGAAAACCGACGTGAAGTGTAGGTGGAAGAGCTACGCTGAAGCTATTACTGGTTTCAGCATGAATGGGTCGGCTCGTCCGGGGTAGTACCATCCTCTCACACAAAACCGACGTGAAGTAACAGTGGTTGCACTGTTGCGTTTCGTTCGGTCAGTGAGAGCGCCGGAGGCCCACTTATTTAAAAGGCCGGCAACGCACTTGCGACTCCCCTGGTGTTGCTTGTGTCTATGGACGGCGGTGATCACTTACCATCAGGTGACCCACCTGTTCGGTTGCCCCCTATAACATAAAAAAAAAAAAGTATAAACTTTTTATCCTTGCTACTTCAGGTCATCCACTTGCCGGGCGGTACCTATCATTATAGGATCAAATTAAAAGCGCTTAAATCAGCGATTACCATCTGTAAATACAATGTAAACCCCATTTAAAGCTACTCGATTTAATGACAAACTCCCTATTTAGCTTAGTCAGATTCGTGTTATGAGGCAATAGTCCAAGCCGAGGCGCACCGTGCGCCCCTGAGCTGGTGCCTAATAAAATCGAGTGAGTGTCTTAAGCACTTTCCTTAGTAGTACGGTGACGTTGAAGAGGCCTGTCAGGTCAATATAGCGTAGTCAGTTCGAATAATAAAAAAACACAAATATAATTTTGGTTGGCTTATCTTAAAATAATATTGACTTTTATTTATTAGCCACATTTAGCCCATTTAGCCACAACTTTCAATAACGTCATACAATGCGCAGTCCTTTGGGTGTCGTTATATAAAGTTCACAATGCACTTTGCACTCGACATTTTGTAAATCTTTTCAGGTCTGTAAGGTATGATAATGATCCTAATGTGGTATTGTAAATTTGAAAGAGAGTTTGTTTGTTTGTTACGCTTTCACGTCTTAATTACTCAGCCTATCATCTCTAGATTTCGCATAACATGTTGTCAGGGATATAGATAAAGGAAGAGGGTGATTTTCATCCAGAAAGAATGTACTGTTCCCGAGGGATAGTTCAGAACTACATTGGCGCTAGCGAAGTCGCGACTAAATGCTAATAATCTATACCATTACTCTAATTACAGTGAAAATTATAAATTATTACATATGCAGTCGAATTATCCAATACCATTTTAAAATGAACCTCCCACTATGAACTTTTTTAAACTTACAAAGATAATTTCCCCTGGGATACTAATTTCATTTTGGACGTTTTTTTAAAATAACTCTATTATCCAAGTAGTTTAAGTTATATTTTTAAAAGGGCTTAATTTAATACATTTTTGTAATAACAAAATTTTTACAAACTTTATTTTTGTATTTTGTTTAATATTATCATTAATTTTTATGTTTTATATTTTTCAGGTATGCATTAAAGTTTTGACACTGAAAAGTAGCGAGAGACGGTGAGGAAATGAAATTATTATTTTATGCATTTTGTATATATTTAAATGTTCTATGAAGTAGTCTTTAATTCTTATATTTTATATAGGAAACAACGAAAACTGTAATTTTAGAAACTTAATTGAAAGGCTTGTTCCATAATATATTTCTGAAAATACTAACTGATAACTTAATATTGAGAAAAAGTTTCACATTATAGTTTATTGCATATTTAAAATAATTATATTTAACTTTTGAATCTTCTTATATGAATAAAATGATAGAGGTTGCGAAGACTATCAGATAGATTTCGATCCATTTTTATTTATATTTTTTATTTTTAATTCTCAGAGACTTAACCCTTATCTAAATATATATATCACGGTATCTTATTTTGAGTATATAATAATAATTAAAGTTTTAAGAAACAACATTTTATCTGAGCATTACGCGTTTTCTCACATTGGAGAAGTAGGGCAAGTAGTGAGATACGCATTCGCAAGAGTGGTGAAGTAAACGTAAATTTGGTTTAAATTGTGTATCAAAGTATATTTTTGCTTCCAACTTTTTTTTTTGTTTTTTTTTTTTTTTATCTGTACATTAAATATATATTTTTAAGATAATAAACAATACAGACGAAGTCGCGAGTATAAGTTAGTATTCATATAAAACCACAAGAGTAATACTAATGCATTGTAGTATGTTAAAATAATGAGTTTTATAAGATTAGCACGATGTTTACGACACATATATAGGTCCCAAGTCCAATATAACTCAGCACTGTACACAGCTAGCTGAGTAGTGACAGGGATTGAGTGTTGTCCCCTCGGCGCGTACAAGCGACTCCGCAAACAATTAACCGCCCCGTGTCCTCAAACTGACAGTGTACAGCGCAGAATTGGATGTGTATTTTAATCCGATAAATAAATTTATTATTTACTGTAAACCGCCTGTTTCGCTTAGCGTAATGTATAAAAGTATCCTTGCTCCTAATCCACGATATAATCGACGTCCCTGTTAATGTCTATTAATATAATTTGTGATGTTAAACCATGCTTGAAAAACAAATATTTAAACAAACATACTTTCACATTTATCTAACTATCCACCAGACGATCAGTGATACACGGTTTCATTCGGGTTTATTTTTTTTACCTCGATTTGCCGCTATACGCCGTGACATACGGCCCACCTCACACTATTACTTCGTACTCCCTTCTGTACACCTTCTGACCTACACGTTGTATTATAATTATTCCGTCTCTAAAAGCCTTTGCGTTATATAAGTTAGCTTACAACTTTCCTCAATAAGAACAAAAATATTTTTTTGGAAACTAATAGACATTTTCAAATATTAATCCCTTCATGCAAACAAACAGGCAGCAATCTCTTATAATATTATTGTATATATATAGTCATATACTTATTTTTTTATGATTAAAATCTATGTGAATATTCCGTATATTATAGGATATTCAACAGAAAATTCTTAAACCACTTAAAACTTGATCGAACGATAAAATAAATCAATTTAAACATAGACGTTTTGATATCGAATATCTATTAACAATATTTCACGCGACCCTATTATGATGAAGTCAAGTATTGTTTATAGACAATAAGGAGAGTAAACAAGGTTTGTCACCCTTTACACAAGTCTGTCAGTTGGCCGGATGACAGGCTATATCCGGGGGCGGGCGGTCAACCGCCGCCTCTATCGATTCTATTACACTGTACTCGACAGATTGAGGTGGCCGACCCAATAACATCAACGACTATTTGTCTAATATGGGTTTTAATTCCTTTTATTAATCGTTTATACCACTTACGCAATTATAATTTTTCTAATAGAACAACAATTCTTATAATATTTATCCACTCCTAAAAAGCATCCTAATCATCACTTATATTATACATGCGTATATATATGTGTTGTTCACGCGTTAATTATTCAATCGATCATCGAAAAATTTTGCATATGCATTTTCAGGGATAGAGAAAAGAACATCGGTTACTTTTCATTCAGAAGGAAGGACTGTTCCCGAAGGATAGGTCAAGTATACGTTTCGTAAAATAGAATCTCATTGTATCGGTGAATATTGGCAAATGGAAGATACGAAATACAAGTAGACACAAATCATAATCTTTTTGCTCTTACTCCATCTAACTAGAGTCGGCACAAAATGTTTTCTTTTTCCGCTTCCCCTATCAGATATCATCTCAGTATTTACACCTTTTCTACACCTAACATTTTTCACACAATCCACCCATACCTTCTTCGGTCTTCATCTAATCCTGTATACGTCCACCTTCATACTTAAAACTTTTCTAGTTAAATGGCTTTCATTTCTCATCACGGCATGCCCATACCATGATAACCTATTATTCCTTAACTTATCTGTCTTCTTCTTCTTTATTTTTTGACTCCGTCACGGTTTGTGCACTAGCCAGCGTCAAGTAACAAGATTTTACCAAGTGTCTTGTGATAATTATAATGTTCTAACAAGATAGTGGTTTCCTTGTTAGAACTTTCCATGGAGTTTTGGTGGCATCTCAGAATGTATGCTCCGTGATATTATTTCCCATCCACTTCACTTGTGCATAATAACCGAATTATATTACGTAAAACACCACCAATATTACAAAATATAGAGCCTAATATCACAAGATTATGAATAAAATATAAAAACCACTACATGACAGACTAAGATCCCTCCAAAAACTCCAAAAACTTCTCTGTTATTGGTGTTATTTTCAATCTGCCTGTATACTCATACGAGGATATGTAAATCCCAGATTACAAAGAAACGTTTATTCATTTGTTTATATAGCCCGTATGTCTTTTGCGCTTCTTTTTTGTCGATATCAAGCCTACACCACTGATGTATGTTATGTTATTAGATGTGCCTCCTGATTTCACTCGCGTTTAATTTTTCCCGCCCTCGGTATTCTATATGCCGCACCGCGCCACAAGATTCACCGGCAGTTTCTTCTTTCTCACTAAACATACTTCTGACATACAATTTGTATATTATCTGCTCCGCTCCTAAGTAAGATATTAGTTATACTTCATTATAGAATAGATTATAAAATGCATTTTTTAAATGTAACTTAGCATTCTATTGATTAAAGCATTACAAGAAACAATATACAAACAATCTCTTGAATATTGTAAATATTAGTTTATCTATACTAATTTGTACTCAATATCAATCGTAAAAGAGGCGGACTGAAAGTGATTTACTTTAACATTTATTATGTCAAATGTGTAAAGAAACGGATCGATAACAATCGAAACCCTAACAAGGTGCAATACCTTTACGAGTTAACAAGGCGACTGCGATAAATTCCACCTTGTTGCCCGTAGCGTCGCCGTCGTCGCGACGCCAGATAAGAAAACAGTTAACATTCTCTACAACAAAACAACGTTTAACTTTTATGCATTACGATAAAAAAAATCCACTAAAGTTTTTCAAATTAAGTCGTTATTGAAGCATTGTGTTTTTGCACGTTTCGATAAATTAAGCACTAATGCTCGGTTTCTGAAGTATTTTTAACTGTAGTTTATCTGTTCAATAGCGCTATCAGTTCGATAACTTGTCAAATTGGGTTTCTGAACATACAATTATATGATATATGTCAGTTAACGTCAGTTCAACTTAACTGCTCGATATTAGGCGTTTATCTATTCGATAAGTTTTATTTGATGTATCATCTGTCGAAACTAACCTGAAATCCTTTTTTCTTTGTGTCGATATACTGATTTTAGCACAAATGTTGTTTAAATTATTGTTTATTTTGTTCCATAATATGAACAAGGATCCGAAAATTCATTGTAATTCAGTATAAAAATACTGTAGACAATTTCTAATGTCTGTACTTCAAAATCATTTTATGTTTATAATTTTTTCCACGCAAATTTTTTAGCAACTATATAATATTTTAATACCGTTTCCGTGCCTCATTATCGTACATATATTTTTTATATATTTATGAAATACATACAATTCATGATTTCAACAGGATTGCTGAATATAAAATCTAACTAAATCAATAAAAATAATACCACTATGCATGATAATAATACCATTCAAGCAATAACAAAACCAAAGTGTTTATAATGTTTGACATTTTGGGAATGAGAGGTTAATTTTCAGTCTGATACAACAGAATAACAATTAATGACGAATTGAAATGATAAAATCAATTTGTAAAAAGAGCCATCTAGTGAACATCAAAGAACTAGTTATTGGTTTGATAGTTATTTGACGTCTCGTTGTGTATTCAGAAACGCATTGACAATTAAACGCCGCTTATCTTATGGATAACTTTATTGAATCAATAGCTACTGATAGTTTAACTGACGGCTTCAGAAACCGGGCATAAGTAATGCATTATATGCATTTACTGTTGCGTACCTAATATATACGACTAACTTAAACTTAACTAAAATGAAACCAAATGATCCCTTGACATTACGACCATGTAATGAAATAAAATGGTAACGAAAACATTGAACGTCTCGCCGTAAATATTTGTGCAAAACACAGTGTTCTGTCTCACTTCTTTGTATGGATATATTTTTATTTGGAGTTGACTCCTTAAGAATCGATTTTCGTATAATGCGTTCGGTATGAAAAAAAAACATGAAAAGTAAAATTTACTGATCGCACGACAGCTTTACGTTTCTTGTCCGCGACCTACTGTGCGCACCTTTCACAGAACGTTGCATTGAGATTCATACAATTTTTAAAATCCGAACTTAATTTAGATATTGGTTCTGATAGAATTCTGGGGACGACCAGGCACGGTTCTACTCATGTTAAATGTTTGATGTACAATATTTTACCGAAATAGTCGTAAAAATGTAAATAGAATAAAAATATACATATTCTTTAACTATATTCATAGATGCGTTTATTTACCCTTTCATATGATATGACCGATATCATCATTTTTTTAGTCTAGTAAGCCTTTTTTGTGCCTGTTCAAAGACAATTGTTCTAAAGGGGTAAACTCGGGTCACTCAACAACTTGGGTACAACACTATCTTTTGGCCGCGGTTTCGCTCGCATGAATGTAGGTTTGACTTATTCCTTGGGAATATTATTTTTTCTAAAGAAATATCCTATGCCCTTCTCTGTCCCCTAACAACAACGTGTATGCAAAATTTAATGGCTATTGGTTGAATAGTGGAGACGTGATAGCGTAACAAACAGACAAACAACCTCACATTCGCATTACAAAAATTAATTAGGATTAAATCAAAAGATAATCCATAGATAATAATAATAATAATCGTCAATAAAAGTAAAAACAAATATATTATTAAAGACTGGCTATAAAACAAGTTTGGTATAGCGCCTTCGTGCCGACTAAATCTTAAAAGAAACAATAAAACATATGAAATAAAGTTGGAAAGCTAACTGAATGGATGTAATAAAGAAATAGCTCCGGAGAAACTCGCTCGCTTCACGTGAATAATTTGGAGCATTCGACGTTGTTGCGCTCGGTGTTTGTATACACAACACGGTAACCATGGTTTGTTTTATTGATTTTCATTTCATATTTCCTTACCTTTGATTATTTAGATGTTTTCCACCATGACGCCATTTTCCTACTCGGATAATCAAAAAGAATGGAGTATACCACATATATAAATTGTTACACATGTTTTTCACTTGTTGTATGTACTTTTTATTTCTCCAGTATAAATAATTTATTTCATTTCTGAACTAATTTCAATCTGATTTCATTCGATATATAAAAAAATATTAAAGAGTTTTAAATGTTGAATTAAATCTATTATGATTGGCATCCGAATTTATAAGTAACTAGCAGGACCGGCGGACGTTGTCCTGCCCTGATAATAAAAAAATATACTCTTCCGCAATCCGCATTACAATTCGTTCAGTAGTTTTTGAGTTTATCGCGAACATCCACACAGACAGACAGACACGGCGGATGACTTTGTTTTATAATATGTAATTGTGCCCACCTTACAAACTTTTGTCTCATTCAAAAGACAATGAAATCATTTTTCCTGAATTAGTGTGATGGATAAAACACACGACCCTTTCTTTAGCGACTATTATCGATTTAATAGCCTTTTAATTATGCTTAAACAATTTACTTTTATGATATGGCCAAATAAACTGACTGACTATATTACAACACTATCTACCTACAGCAATATTCAGATATATTAGTAGTAATTGGTTTAAAAAAAATAATGTCGGCAAATTCAAGTGAAATTGGGGTAAATATCTTAATGTATAATTAATTATTTCGAGTGGGCGTAGACACACCTACGGAGTATCCCGTAGCATACTCCAATAACATTTGGGTAATTAAGCGTAACTATTGATTGGAATGTTCTGTCGATCTGTGTTTGATTAATTTGCGGTTTGATTAACTACGGACTAATTAAAATATACGGTTATACTGCTGTAGCTACTATAAGGATAATTTATAAAAGACTAGCTGCCCGTCCCGGTTTAGCGCGGATGTACTATAAGAAAATGAGACGAAATCTTCTCTGTATAGTACAACCTCATAAGGAAATAAAATGGCAACTGAAAAACTGAACGTCAACATTTTTGAATATTTTCTTACTGTCTTCTGTCTCTTTCACTCCCTAACTTTCTATATGGATATTTTTAACTTAAAACGTTCAATTTTTCGTACGATTTTTCAAACATTTTCTTCCACGCAAAACATTTTAGATAAATAGGTACAGCGGTCATGAAGTAATGCGCTTACATACAATCGGGAATTCATTTTTATTTATAAATATAGTGTATATGTAATAGGATATTATCTATAACGTTTTAATGGCATAAACACTTTTCATATTTGATAATTAAAAATATAAGGTACATCGAGACACAATGACTGCAATAAGAATATTCTTCCAGAGTGGCTCCCCGGGATGAATACAAGGTTTTAGCAATGAATAATGGTTGTCGCTTAATAACAGGTCCTTAATTACGTTATCTAGGCTCCGGGGGCGGGGTGAACCTCTGCTATCCATAACTGAGGACTCTCATAATTGTCAGCCGCAGAATGCCGCGGTAACGAATTACGACATATATGTCAATATGATAAGATTCATACAATTTTTTTTGTAAAGCTTAAATATTTGTTTATGTTTGACGACAATAATGACGATCACAATTAGAGTAATTATCCTACTCGGATTAAAGCGTCTAAAATGAATAACTTATGAGAATATTCATTTAAAAACTCAACTGCCATGACAATAGCTGTCAGAGTTGAAAGTAGTTCATAATATGAGAACTTGTAAGTAAAAGTGAATAATGTATGGGCCTAAATTAATGGAAAAATATCTAAGGTAATTCAACGTGTTCAAAACGCACGCTTATGTTAGGATAAACCCAAATGGGTTGCATTTTTACGTTTAATGTCTTTTTTGTAAACATTTTCTCTGTACGGCAATAAAAAAATGTATTCATAGATTTCTTTTATTTTTTAAAGCTTAACAATTTAACTCTCGAACTGTAAATTTCTCGTTAAATATCTGTTAGCTTAGCCAAGCTTAGTACATTAGTAATTTTACACAAAATAAATAACATTATAGATAAACAAGCGTTTAATTGTGTTTCATAAATAAGAGTTTCGAATTATGTCAATTAATAAATTCATAAAATCTGTAATTTTTTTAAAAAGCAAGTAATTTTGCGTCCATTTGTGAAACTTATGACATAGAATCAAATTAATCATACAGTACTACTTAGATAGTATATCATTCAATATGAAATATAATTTAATGAAAATAGCTCTCTCAGTATTATCGATAATAACGAGTAGGTATTTCAACAGACTTATAGGAGTTCATTGGTATGTCAAAAATAAGACATATGCGTATGCAACCCCATCGTTCAATGTAGCTCTGAAGGCCGATGAATACAATGACTTATATTATTCTGAGAAAATAAAATTAATCGATGATTCAATGTATATAAAAACCAAATATGAGTTAACAAAATTAAAATACCATTGATTTGTACCAAAAGAATACCTTAATATTCCCCCGATAGATATATTCTCCTTGCAAACCTCGAGAGCAAAAGAGATAAAGTTAAGACGTACCGAGGAATGCAATTGATCACGTTAATTCTTCAAGGTTTACGAGGGAAAATGTCGACAATTTATCAAGTTACAACGAGCTTTGGAGTTTTTGTACATCGCACAATTTCTATACGTCACTTTACCAGGTACATTTTCTAAAAATAATTGTACTTCTTATGTTATAAAATTAGGGGATTGAAATAGAACAATATTTCGTGCTTGAATTCATATTGTCACTATTAGCTGCCACTATAAGAATATATAGAATAAATAATAGTATATTGTTCACACTTAGAAGCGTTCCCTGCAAAGGAATCGTGGTTGATAATTAGGCCATCTGACAGCATACTGATTATACCGAACTATAACAAATTTACAGTTCTGTATTTTCTCATTACATTTTATTCTAAGGAACGAAAAATTTCCTCAAGCGTTTAGGTTCCCTGACTATGCTTTCATTCACCACCACATAGTAGAGTTACTAATTGAGTTAAAGTGGTTTTTGGTACGTACTGATACTTTAACCAAAAGAATATCTTCAGTCATAACTTCTTATCGTCCGACATCAGCACACGACGAAAACAACTGAGTAAGTTATGCATGAACACTGATCAATGCTTTTGAATCTAAAAATCTAGTCTTAGACGTAGGAAGATTTTATCATTATGTATACAGGAGAACCATATTTTGCTAAGGCGTGGTTACAATTGGTACATAAGCTTAATTTATCATTTTCAACTCGATAGTCAGCTATTTCTTCTATAATTTACTCATGTGAAATTCATAATTCGGCCATAAATGGACTTTAAATTCCTAGTTGTTATGCATCATTATACACCGAATTTAAACTGACTTGGGTATATCAGAATTGTTAAACCGCTTCTTTACATCACCAAAAGCTTTGGATTACTACACGCTTGCTACAACTTTTCTGTATTATACCGCATGCATTTATAATGAGTACTGCTGGTAAATCCGTTTAAATTGCATTATGAAGTATGCTACAGCAGCATTTTCAGCTGTATTTCGAAACAACGAATTTCCCATGTGCAGCGACAGAAGATTGTATTAGCTCCGTATTATGTCTGTTTTCATTTGCAATTTACCAATTGTGTTCGTAGACTGTAACCGAATGAACATTACTATGTAGTTAGAGCGCGTTTAGGAACAATAATTATAAGCATTATGTAAGCACGGAAACTTATTCGAAGTTAAGTGTTACGTTTTGAAATATGTACGAATGTATTTGCACTTCACTGAATCTTGTGTAAAGTTCAAAAACAGTGGGAAGTACTGAGATATGCGGATCTAACCACAGTATCATAATATTGTCTTGAAATATTATGGTGAAGTTTAACTGAATACTCGCAAATTGATATCGAAACGCATGGCTCAAGGAAGTTACTACGACGAGTTTTTCACCACCGATAATACTTACCTATGTTATACTTATATGATATTTTATAGGTACAAACATTAAATAATTCTAATCCTTACTAATAATATAAATGCAAATGATAGTTTGTTTGTTTGTTACGCTTTCACGCCTTAAGTAATCAACTGATCATCATGAGATTTTGTATACATGTGGTCAAGGGTACCGAAAAGACTCGAGGAAACTTTCACGCCTAAAAAATAGCGATCCCAAGTGATAGCGAGTGATTAAAATAGCATTAACACAAACGAAGCCGTAAGCAAAAGCTATTCTAATTATTATTTGGCAGATAAATGAATTTAAGTTTGGTTTTTATTTATTGTACTCAACCACTTACGAATATAATGTAGTAAATATATTTCTATTACCCAAACGTATTTAAATTTTTTATTATACAATAAATAGATCAATGGACGATGGTGACGTCAGGAAATGACGCCCTTTTCTGTGCATTCACCAAAACCGAATGTAACTATGTATTTTATGATGGAAAGATAAACCAGATCCAATTTCTTGCTCGTTCTCCTCGATAACTGTGTTGTTTTCTGAGCTGATGGTAGCGTTGATAAGCGCCTTCTGAGTAGAGTCTAATCTGAATACAAAATTTGTGATTTGATTTGAATGTGTTTTAGGATATAGCAAGTCGCAACTGCGCTAGTAAATATCTTGCAGAGTTTTTTATTGCCGCCAAATGTTGTGGGCGGAAACCAAAATTGGTACAAATTTTTACGATCCAGCACGGGTGTGTTGCCCCTTAGGTCTCCACCGATGTAAAATAAGAAACCCAGTTAAGTCGGTACCTTTTACGACATCAATAAAGAAACAAAAGCAAGTAGAAGTAAATCGTAAAACATCACTAATCCAAACGTGTCCCGAAAAATCCCCTAGTGAAAGTGCCCACCCCGGGTAATACTGAAAATATCGTCTCTGTTTTGATTTATGCGCCTTAAAAGCAGCCCTTGCTCTGCGCCTCGAGTTATTGTTTTTTCTCTTATGAAAATGGCGTATTTTTCCCACCCTCCGTCGATTGTTCCAAGCAGTTTTCGCGTGATTTATTCACCGTTAAAATTTATTTAGCGAAAAGTTTAATTTTATTATTAATCGTTGCCTTAAAGACGAAAACGCTTATAAAATGTTAACAATGAAAGAAAAAGAAAACTCAAAGATTTGAGTAATTATCTTTTTTTTTTCCTCTTTATTTAATTTAGGGACTTTTATCATTACTGATATGTCAGTCCCATCGTAACTTATATCTACTATACAACTAAAATCCTTAAGTCTAAATATAAATAAATAAAAAAGAAAACCAATTGTCTAAACAGAAAATTTATATGTACTACACAGCCTTTTCGAACAGTCCGATGTCGGTTCTGCTAGAACGCTCTTATAAGCACCCACATTCCTTATATTAATATTAAAATCTTTAACAAACCGCATCATTTTAGTATGTTTTTTTTTGCATTCTAATAAAAAATGATAGATGTCGTCAATCTTATTACACTCTACGCAGAAAATTTATTTGTTTTAGTACAAAATTATAGTTCATGTATCACATACATAACAAACTATTAATGTTAAAATAAAATCCTTTTGGCTTTGATCCTGATTTTTAAGAGCACATGTGTACCATGATTTTTTTTATATAATTCAAATTATGTCGATGTTAATTTTTAAATGACTATTATTAAATTTATTTATTAAGTTTTATTCTTGTCCAAACATGTTGTGATCATCTCTGAATAGACGCAATTTAATTTTATATTATAAACATTTTTCTTAACAAAAGAAAAACTGCGCGCTTACGACGGTGATCCGTAATAAGTAAGTAAATGCTTACCTGATAAAATATCAATTACTTTTACTATAACGAAAGAGAATGTCACAGCTATAAACATTTATAAACAAGATACTTGTTTGAACTAAAGATAACATGCAAAGTTTTTAAATTTTATACATATAGCGGTGGTCGTTATTAAATCATGCGCCATATTGCGTGAAGTTTATAGATTTATCGTGCTCGTAAAATGTTTTACCTTAAATAACATTGTAGATCAATGAACTTTTGGTTTTAAAATAATTTTTTTAGTATTACATTATCGTTGTTGAAAGAAATATAATTGAAGAAAACAATACATTTGATTTATTATAATAATAGCAATATTATTTTTAAATGTGATTTTTCAACGAACTTACCAGTGAAAATTATATCGTATTTTTTTATATATAATTCTTTCTCGTTTATCGCGCTGCTAATAAAAGTTATTTGAATAATTTTACAAACAGAAGATGTAGCTACAAAAGGAGTTATTTGTTCAACACCCATTTCGAATTTCATGCATTTTAAAAGTGTAAAATATCGTATAAACTTTGTCAAAGGGCTTTCAAATTAACATGATCAATAGAGACATTGACGTCACTCGCTTATGTGATTTATATTTTTCTTCCCTTAAATTTTCTCGTTCCTTCGCTTCCGTCTATTCCCTCCGAAGATTTAAAGGTGATAAATTTACTACGCACCTGTCAATGCTTTGTAATTTAACGTGAATGATATTGTCAGCCATTACCGTGTTCAAATAATAAATGTTCTTTATGACGGCGCCTGAATTTTAATTCTATAGAACATGCGGTTATTTATAAGTCTATCGTCTATAACAATGGACATTTATCCATTTTTTTTTAGTAATAAATTTATATGTAATAAAAGTGCACGTATTCTTGATTTTTTTTAGCATTATCAATTTATGATCTGCTTAGTTACGATACTGTCAGTTACATATAGATGTATGAAATAAAAAATTGCCCCAAATTAATTATCTGTATTTTTTCTATAATAATCCAACAAACAATGGTTTTGTTAGTTAGTTGTTATACGAATATACATACATTGTAATGCTAAATTTTACCTTCCAAAACAGAACTTTCACTTCTCATCAGAAACCAGAGCGCGGTATGTAATATTAAAAGAAAGTATATAGAAATAAACTTTGTTGTTTCTGTGAAATACAACCAAAATACCTCGATTTAAGGGAATTTATAAATTCTTAGGTAAAACAGAAGTAGCTCTGCGGATTTGTTATGTCAATAATATCTTTATGTAAATTATTTTTATATAATATGAGTGAACATATAAATCACTGGACCAAGCGTGATCCAAGAGCAAGTAAATGAAGATGAGAAAATAAATTGAATTTTCAAAAATTCATTTGTTCTGTGTGCTTTTAATGCGTAATAAAATGGCTATTGAAATGAGATAAATAAAATAAAAATAAATTTTACAGTACACAGTTTAAACATCAATGGACTTTACTGTGAGAGTAACCCGATTTTCCACTTTATGTACTCAAAAAAATGAAACAGAGCGCTTAGCGACTTGATTTTGTTACAACTCTTTTTTGGTTTCACGCGCTAGAATAATTGGACCTTTTGTGGTTTCCGGCTACGTGTCCCATAATGGACTCGACTTTTTGTGCCTTTGAATCTTCTCTATTGAACTTTTTAAAGGTAATTTTGACTTTTTTTTCTATACAATACTACGTGGACAGATATATCTTTTAAGTGCTTTACTTTAAAAAATACAGTGTTATGCTTTCGAATATTATATTTGAATGAGTACTAATACTGCAAACCTTAGACATTTTACTATCGATTTAAATTTGTTTTTTTATGTAAAGTTACAATTCACATAATTAAATGAGCAGTAAAAAATAGAATATCTTAAGTTGCAGAGAAATAATAGATTATTAAGTATTTTTTTTTAAGATATGTATTTATTGTTAAACAAAGGCTTTTAAATATATTCGTTGTCTGTTAACATATTTTTGCGTGTATACTTATAGGTATCGTATAAAAAACTTTTATACGTCAACCATAACTTAAACCGTCGATCATTATTTAATAGCACTAATGATTTGACTTCATCAACAATAAAAATGTCATTAAAATGACGCAGTAAAAAATAAGACCGGGAAAGTTCATTAATACCGTAAACATTTTCGTTTCCCTCCCTATTGTCGCAGGCTTGTTATATTAGGCCGGGTGTATATAATAGGGCTGGCTTTTCGACGCCGAGGGGCAAATTCATTTGGTCTTGTTTATGATAAATGGCTTAGGTATCGTTGTATTGTTATCATAGTGAATCGTTTTCATATATATTTGGGTTAAATTATAATATGAACTAAAGTTCTATTACAATGCGATATCTAATATTCATAAGGTAATCTATGTATATACAGATAGATTAAGATAAATTAGTTCAGTACCCTTTCTCCTCTGTGTCTCTACTAATTTTCTTTTCTTTTGATTAGTAGCTATTGACAAGCTTTAGTGTAATATTTTTTTTTCCTTACGATTCACAAGGTGAAATTTTTATTTATAAGGCTGTATGCGTCATACTTCACGATCCTTACATCAACTAATCTACCATATTTGTACACTCTTTGGCGAAAAACTTAAATAATATTGAAACTTAAAAATGAATTAACTGCGACCACTTGACGGCCACTAGTATACAACAATGGATATTGGTATTGTAATATTGATAAAATCGAAACACTGTTTAACGCAACATCATATAAATTGGCAAACCTAAATGTTTTCTCATAAAGAAGGTCTTTATGTTATTCATTTTACTATAATTCGTACTAGATGGCGCTGTAATGCATCAAACATTATTCCATTCAACCGATCGCCGTGATACATATATACACTGGCATGTGTAGACATATGCACACGGAATATTTCGGACAGACGAAATAGAATTTCCCGACATCATGGAAAGCAAGAATGCTTTACAGGCTGGTAATGTCTGGTATTAAAAACTACTATAATTTATGATTGTAAATTATAAATGTTATACACTTTATTTTGATAAATTAAAGAGAAAAGAAATATTCGTTTTAATGTAACTCAATTATTTATTACAAGAAATAATAATAATAACTGATATTAACCTTTATTATATAAATAAAATTCACCAACTGAATCCTGGTTATTTACATACTGTCAATAGATGTCGTTATCGGTAGCACTATTGATAATATTAATCTAGGTATATAACGTGTGTATCCACCTTTAAAATACGGGAATGTCGAAACACGAGATATTGCGTGCCACTTATAATTCGACTTAATTACATTACGTTAATCAAACAACGTGAACAATAACTGTAACCTATTATTACACTGCGCATTTGTTCCGAAAAAACACGAGTTTAATCGTAAAGCTCCCTATCCCTATCCCTATCCCTATCATCATATTCTGGTTGAACAAAGGTTTGTAAGTTAAGAGTGACATAATTACTGCCTGTAATACCTGATTACGCTTGCGGCTCCACACGCGTTTTTATTATTTTCTATATTCTCAGTGTTCAATAATTTTATGAGTCGATTCGCTAAAACGCCATCTAGTGTTAAGTGTGTAAGTTATAGCTTAGCGTGCACCTCTACCTTCTCTTACTACTTCAACTTTCATACTAATCTGTACAAGGATATTCGAGTGTATTGATCTGAGATATACAAACATCCATATATTAATATATTTGTAATGAAAATACTGTAATACTCAGTTGTTTTCACTTGCTTTCACGTCAAAACTACTGAACGTATCGCCATAGAGTGCAGAATTTTTCGTAGATGCTTCTAGAATACTTATTACATGGATTCCGTTGACTCCTTGACATTTTTTTTTCAATTTGCATTTGTATACATTTTTTACCGCTATTAGAAACAAAACGCGCGTAGCGAACCGTACGGATATCAGTTAGTATATATATATATATATATATATATATATATAAAGAACAGAAGATGGATTAGGTATTAACATATACTACTGAAACAATGATGAATTAGTTAATGTTCGGACACCGCGTTGACCGTCGTAGATTTGAATTCTTGCGACTGAGTCGGAGCTTCCGGTAACGAAAAACAGTGTGTTAAAACCGTAACATGGTGTTAGGGCTTTTTCTAAGTCCAACTTGCTAGCTTCCAACCTCGACCTAAAAATCTGTCGCCAAGCATCTGTTGACGTGTTCCGGCAGCTACTTTTGCGAGCCAGTCCCCTCTAAGCTTAGCGTATTTACTATCTTAGACCACACCGTAATTTAACATCAGAAGAGATTGTGGTCAAACGCTAAAACCTATTGAATATAAAAACAAAACTAGCTACTGTTACAAATTAATATTAATAAAATAGTTAAGGAATGGTGACTGACTAAATTTTGAATAATTAAGAAATAATTATAGCCTTAGTACTTATCAAGTTCCATATTCCAGTAGCTAATGTTTCTAACTAAAACCGTACTGTACACTAACTAAAGTCGTAAGTAAGTACGTTTCCCTTAATAGTTTTCGTAGCAAGTTTCCTTTGAGAAATATCTTGGTGATAATAACACCTCTTAGTAAATGTCTAAGTACTTGATAAAAGGCCTTTTGACGCCTAACATTTAATGACAATGTTTTAGTCATTTTAACTCTAGATTCTATTCATTTCATTACAACTCTACGAAATGTATTTTGCTTCGCCAATGAATATAATAATATGAAGGAAACTCAAATGACTTAAAAATATATTAGGTCTTTTTTAATTCAAAATCAAAAGTACTTTATTCAATTTAGGCCCTAAGAAGGCGCTTATGAACGTCAAAACTACCACCGGTTCGGAAAACATCCCAGCCATCGAGAAGAACCGGCAAGAAATCGTTTTAGTGGATGCACAGAGAGGAGTCAATTCCAGACATCACCATCGTTCACATGTTGATCCACTCTATAATAACCCTTTGACACCAAAACCCGCTTAACATGCCACTTAAACTTATAGTCTGGCAAATCGGTAATATGCTTTGGGACTTTGTTATAAAACCTAACACTATTACCTAAAAAACTGTTACTGAGTCTAAAACATGGAACGACCAGTTTGTCACAGTTTCTAGTCTTTAGATCATGGCTGTCTTTTACGAACTCCAGCTTTTCAAAGTTTTTGGGAACATACATTAAATTATCAAGAATGTATTGGGAAGGCAGAGTTTATTATTGAGTTAGATAACCTAGCTACAAAGAGATGATAATAAACCTATTACATTCAAACAACAAAGTTGATCGCGGAAAGTAGACTTCCATGGAGAATGACGGACGTAAAACCCAAAACATGTAGCAGTTGAATTTTGAAAAATCCCTGTATACATTCGTCGCAGCATACCATAACAAATCTGTTCTTACCATGTATATCGATTGCGATCGTTTACCACATCGCAATAGCAATTTTCTCATTACTTGTGAAGCAGAATATGCCACGTATAGCTGAAGCGATGATGGCTCAGTTGGTAGTGTGTTCGGACACAGCGTCGAAGGACGTAGGTTCGAATCCAAGCAACTGAGTCGGAGCTTTCGGTGAAGGAAAACATCGTGATGAAACCATAGCATGTTGGTAGGGCTTTTTCTAAGTCCGTCTGACTAGCTACCACTCTCAAGTTGAAAATCTGTCGTCAAGCACCTGTTGGTGTGTTCCGCCAGCTGCACTTGAGAGCCAGTCTCCCTCAAGGTTAAACGCGACTTATCATATTAGACCACATCATCATTTACTATCAGACGAAATTGTGGGCAAAACGTTTACCTATAAAGTATTAAAAAAGCAGGCTTGCTTGGCCCGAAATACTATTGGATAAGGCTTACACTCCCATCTGGAAAATTGGATATGTCAGTATACTTAACCAGCTTATTCATATTATCATTATTATTATCAGCCCGTAATTACCTTATTTTTCGAACTGATTATACGCTGCTGGCCTGATGTGCATTTACAGTTTCATCGGTCTTTTTTGGCAAGCACTTAGGGCAATCATTCGTATGGCAACAAGTTAAAGGGGGCTCAAGTGTCCGAACTTGGACTTAGGCTATTGCCCTGGATGCAACAATCGCAAATCGAACTAAGTTTATTTATACAATACCTTCATAGGTGTAGCACGAATGCGCAGATTTCTTGTACACGCGACTTTTACAATCCCGTCAAACAAACGTTCACCTAGACGTAGTCACCAATCTGTTAACGGTTTAGTCCACCTGTGATTACCTCTACCTGGGAACACGTTCTGCCCAACTCCATTTCACTTTGTGTTTGCCTCTCCAACGTCACAAACCTTCATGCAATTCATATCATGTCATGGTACTTTGTAAGACTGAGTATGTAAGCACAGCGACATGTAATTTAGGCATTCCCTCGGGAGTACAACATCGTACTCAGCGCAGTCGTAGCTCGTTCGTTTCCAACTAAAGCAGATCCGCAACAACTTAATTACTAGGTCAATAAGACACTCCCTGGTAAGCCGTCGAGAGAATGCTTAGGCAGCCACCTCGGGGCTATTACGTTCGTCTTTTCTGTGATTATTACGAGTCGATATCAACTTGATCTTATGTAGTGTAGACTGTGGAATAGCCACATTCTGTACTAAGAGTCTGTATCGTTACTTCACCAAAACAAAAATGTACAGGCAAAGAAAATCTTTATTACGTGTTATTTATCCCTTATTTTTCACACAAATGTGATAATTTTGGATGCATAACTCCATACCATTTTGTAGGTATAGTTTTTAATGTTACTATTAATAAGCGCTTTTTTACATAAGGTGTAAGAAGTATTGACAAAGTCCATAAACTGTAAATACTTTGTAAGAATATATGAGAGCTATTTACTGAATTATTGAAAGTTTTCTAACGTATTCCAAGGTAGTAATTTGGGCGTTTACTTGGCTACTGTTTGCGCTCTGTCGCTAGGTGATACAACGCCAGGTGTTCTATGTTCCGTCGTGTATTGATTTTTTCTTTATTTAATCTATTTGATGTGGCGGCCTATCATTTTCATGACGTGGATATAGGTACATGACACGATATGAATAAAACAGATTGGTTCATAATTATGTACCAGAAATTAAGAGCTATTGTGATTTGTTTATATTATACATACATAAATATACTGTGCCGAGCCGTGGAAGAAATCTACCTTGAAATAAACTGTGGATATGATAGTTATCACGGCTGTAAATGAATCCAAATGCACAAATAATAATTATTTTCTGATATAAAGTTAATTCCCATAAGTTGAAAAAAATCATCAAAATCCGTAAAGACATTTTTAGGAGTTAAAGAATTACGAATACACTTTGGAATTTTATATATTATATAGATAAAATGATAGAGGTCTGTCGTTATGCGCGCATCACGAAAAAAGTACTGGCTATATTGTACTAAATTATTTAGTTTTACTTATGAGACATTCGGTTCTTACGTCTTATCTAAGAAAATACATAATATCTTCATTTAATATAAAGTTATCAAAATTTAAAAAAAAACTACGATTTTAAAAAGCACTCCTTGTTCTGCAATGTGTGAAGGAAGGTAAGCGGTGTATTCCGCATGAGCAGGAAAGAAAGTAACGGATAAAATTGTTTAAAAGAAATTTTGTAAGCAAAGTATATTTTTGTTTTCCTTTGTACATAAAATACATTGTTAAGATAATAAACAACGCTTACGAAGTCGAAGGTATCAGACATTATAAAGATAAAATAATAAAAACAAAAACTGGTGCACATATATTCCGAATTAATAAATCTACGAGTTAAAATGTTCACTGTAATATTTTGATACTATAACAAAGCCACGCTTCTACCATCACATTTGTAAAGCAAAGCTTAAAACAAACCAACGGATTTTGTCAGTCCATTATCTAACAGTTACGATGTACAGATGCTAAATAATATTTACAGTTCATTCGGGATAATAGGAATATTAGTTTCGCTGTGTACAGTGACGGCCAATAATATTTAAACTACATTATGGGAAGAGTATATATATACTAAATCGCTACAAAATAAAGAAAGACTAAAATAATGTTTATACCCTTTATCGACATGCTAAATAATTTTGACCGCTACAATTATATAATAATTACATAAATTATGTAATTTTACCGCTGTAATTTCAGTGTATACGTACACCCTCATTTAGAATTATTGTATATTAGTGCTGTATAATATAATTCAGCCAGGATATATACGTTATGCGTTAGTAAAATCAGTTGAGTATAAGCAAGACCTAATAGAGAATAGACTAACTATTTTCTAAATGGGTAAAAATCCTCAATTAAGAAACACAAATCAAGGTACTTTTGACTTACAGTTTCTTAAATAATTGTATAATTTTGAAATCATAGATTCCAAACGTTATATATTTTTACATTATTTTACAACTTTATATATAAAGTTCAGTCTGCGTGTGTTCCTAATTTTTGTCACCGCTTAAGCGACTTTACTGTCTTTTTTTGAGTTTTTTTTATAGATATTACGTTACCTGAATGATTTTTAGTCATATTTTGACCCGTAAGATAGATGACACTGTTGTAGAGATCTAGAAATTTCTGATCCTATTTAGCTTAAGCAGCGACATAAGTAATGTAGGTAATATGTGAGTGTTTAATATCTGTCTAGATATATTCTTCATGTACGGTGAATAATTTTAGCTCAATTATGATATTTATTTTGTTCGGAATGATACCAGAAAGTAAGTAGACATGGAGGTCGGGCATCGATTTCTATGAGTTTCGCTAAGCCGCTCCTACAAGGGTAAGGGGAAAAAGGCCTTAGAATATTTTGTAACGAGAGCTATAAATGCTCTACGGTTACCGTTCCCTGGAACTATTGGAACAAATAAATGAGGATAACAACTGTTTTTCAATGGGATTTTCTTTCAATATATATAGTAAATAGACATTATATAGATAGGTTTACTTTTTTTGTATTTTAATCTATATGATAGTAATCAAATTTCAGACTTTTTTACATGAATACTGCATGTTCGTTCTAAAATTAAACGTTTAGAAATTTGAGTTTTATTCTCTAACATAAAATAAAAACTGACAAAGATTAATTTAGAAGGCAATGTACCCGACAATATGACATACGAATTAAAGTTACAATGAAAAGGAATTTTAATGAGTTTTAATTTGTTTTAATTTTTGTAAAAGAATTTGACAATAATTTCACCTGATTTTGCTATTTGGCTAACTATAGAAACTAGCGAACGATATTCAAGTTAAAAGTGGTATCTAGTTAATCAAAGATTAGAAAATGTACTTCCACCATATTATACTTTCATCACTATGTTTTCCGTCGCCGAAAGCGCAGGCTCCATTGTAAGCTTGGAACCAATGTCGATCAACGCGATGTTAAAGACACGTTATCATTGACACATCATAGTGTCATTTCTACATTTAGATATAACTAAATTATGTAAAAGAACAGAAGTTTTACTTCTTCTGCAATTTTCAATGTTATCCAAAACGTGAAAATACTCGGACTAGTATACAGAAAAATAAATTGTACGATAAAAAATAATATCTAGCATTAAAATCACGATACATTGCGAGCTCAAGCAATACCTACAAATTCACAATCATCGATCTTGTAAATCCGGCTTAAGCTGCTCTTGTGGGTCTTAGGGGACACGGAGTAGAGGGGTGAAAATAACAAGGCCACCACTCTTTATAACAAAGGGATTTACCGCTGCGTAAAACTGTTAATCACATACTTCACGGTGAAATTTTACTTTAGAGATTCTTCCATCGAATACCTGTGGTGACGTGTTCTAGATACCAGGCCAGTGGAATGAAAGGCGCCGTCTTATATGACAGATATATGGTTAAAAAGTACCTGTAACTACAAATAATGGTTAATCATTGAATGCTTGTAATATCTTTGTAAACAAATTTAATGTTATTTTGAAGTTAAGTTATTTTATGTTAAGCTATTACGATTACCATAAAATAATCTGTTGGGAGAAATTGGCTTTGTAAAAAGTCCAAAGATCGAACTTTGAATTTAAAGATTTTTCCAATGATATATAAACACTTATTATTTGATTGATGTAAGCATTAGTTTGCGGTAAACCTGTATTCAAAATTAGGATGAACGTTTCTTCGCACTTACGCTTTTAATTGTTTGACCGCTGTTACATCTTGCTGCAGCAGAAAACAATTATGAAACAGCAAAATATACTAGTACTACTAGTTCTAGTACACTAGATACTAGTGTTAAATGATTCGTATTTTCATGAAGTTAAGATCTGCTCTCATGTTATATTATTTATATTTAGTTTACAGTTCATTATTTTAGATTAACTTAATTATTTTGACGTTATTGGAGTATTATGATACATATACTCGTATTATACAAGTTTATTCATAAAGTCGTATTATATGTATATAATATTTATATATCTATATAATAAAACTATGGAGGCTTGCTATTGTACACCCATCATTGAAAAAGTAATCAATAAACTTGGATGTGTATCTTTGATTTTACTCCTTAGACACTTGGTCCTTATATAAAATAAATTATCACGATAGCTTAATTTAATATAAAGTTATTACATTACTATGGAACAACGATTTTTATAAGCACTACGTCTTTAGCGATTTTTGCTTTTTTTTTTGCTGTGAAGAAGTGTTGCCTGCAGTGTGGAGCTTCTGGTTTTGCCTCTGTACATAAAATATATCATTAGAATAATAAACAACACAGACAAAGTCGCTCGTATCAGCTAGTTTATAATATTTCAAGCATAATAAAGGAAAATCATAGCTAAATGCTAATACCGCAACCCATTTATCTAATCGCCAGTGTACATAAGTATTAGTAGGAGGCCTTTTGTTTCGCGAGGGCATTGTTGCTCGCTGTTAGATCTGTTATACTGAAAGTTTGGGTCGAGTCGGCCGATTGAGTCAAGTTTCACTGAAATCAGGCGAGTTACAACGTATTCATAGCGGCTTTTCCTTCCCAAGTTGACTGTTGCGTGACGCTGACGGGGCTCAAGTTTGTTCGTTGTTTATTGAGACTTTAATTATGGTTCGACGAAATCAGAGCAACTGACGAATTACTAATGGATACCCATTAATTTGTTTATGTGTTCGATTACAGTATTAATGTTTTATGTTTCAAATTTATATAATGTTTACATACTTACATGGATATATTGGTAAAGAGAATCTAATATTATCTTATAAACTATGTTATGTCTGTATCAACCTTACATGTAACGTTACGCACTACTTTATAACGATAGAGTGCACATACTCGACTTCATCACAATTTTCGTTCACGTTATTAAAAACCCCGTTTGCAGTCGTTGGTTTGGTGTATTGTTTAACGTATCAGTTCTCAACTACCGTTTTTTTTTCTTTACGTTGGGAAATCCATAATGGACACGCCCTCCTGGAGGAGTGGGTGGGTAATGTCAGACTCCTACTTACTAAAGCCCCGCGGTGTACATTCGCCACTTTTGTTGGGGTGACTGACACAAGATCTCTTGAGCATTTATCTTGTCGCCCCATCGGTTGGCCCGGCATCAAACAGCGGCTCCGGGCCCCGTCCTTGTCAGGAGAGGACCGTGTACACACCGGCCGTCTCTTCCGTACGCCAGACCTGTGCAATGGTAAGATGGGTCGCCCGATCCATCTGGCCCGGCTATGGTGGTGGAAGGAGGCGAGCATAGCGCCTCCTCCTTCTGCCAGTCTTCCTTTGGCGGAGAGGACCGCTCAGATAGTCCTCTTCGCGGACCCTCTCCGCCGCCTCCTTCTGCAAGACGAATTCCTCGCAGAAGGAGGCAACAATATTCCACACAGACTCGCTGCCGAGCGTGGCCTTCACCACGTACAGCAGCGAGAGAATCCTTCCTACCGCCACAGCCAGAGTGCGGCGTTGCTCAGTTCTCAACTACCGTACAACTGCAAAGTGTGGCTATTACTAACACTTGTGTGCCACAAGATTTACAAATACGATATTTTGTATTATTGTATATTAAAAATTTTGCATATATGTATGTAAGGTGTCGTGAATTAGAAAAGAGTTTGTTAATGTGTAAAAAAGGTTAAGAACTGCTGGTTTAGAAATACAAATTACATCTTTAGTGCTGTAACCGTTTTAGTAGAATTGTACAAGCCATCGATTGCACCTATTAAATAAATAATAAATGTATAGATAAACTGAAGTGTCTCTAAAGTTAAGCAGTTGAACATATATTTATGGTTATTTATTATTTTTAAACAAGACGTTCCTTGGCATATTATGATTAATCGGTAACTAATGCGACACCTTACTACGATGGAGTAACATTAAATCGCCCAACAAGCCCTCAACTGCGCGACCTGACATAAATAAGCGCAGCCGCCTACTAAATTATTTTGGCCCATTAGCGCGACAAACTCGACACTAATTAATCAAGTGAATGACAGGACCGGCACTTAATATTTTCCTCTGATATAAACTTATTAAAAAAGTTATATTTTACACAAAAAGGCGACTTAATAGTTAAAGTTAGGTAACCGCTTTTGTAATCTAGATATTAGAATTAAAACTGTAGTTAGATTGTAAAGGTACTATGATGGAATATGGTCGTTACAGTTATAAGGAGAACCTATTGTATTTTTATATCTAAATCTTTATGATTATTTCGCGACCGCAATTATTCAATAATAAATGAAAATGTCACAAAATTTAAGCTTCAATTCTTAGCTCCATCACATTAATACTATGTTACATAGACTATATAGACAGCGCTTATGTACATTATTATATTAATTATATATACTACGTCATTTTTGAGAATATTGAGAGATTTACAGTGAAGTTCGAACTATTTCGTCTAAAATGATAGGTAAAATAATTATACATATCAGCTTAAAATATTGTTTAGAGGTAACTTTAGAAGCATTGATTAATGTTAATTCTTGTAACCAGTGGTGTAAATAAAGCTATACAAAACCCGCATTGCGGGAAGACACACCAGAACTAAGGGCGCTCTCAAGTTTCCTTATGAAAATTATAAATTAAGTGGAAATCAAAGTTTGCTTAGAAAGAATAATAATGGTTTTATTTCAGTAATCTTAAATGTTCGTTATTTTTACATAAAAAAATGCTTTGTAGAACATTCAATAGAGCCTTCAATTAAAAAACGTTTACAGAGGATTAAAACGGGTGCAAAATTTTAGAGGACTATGAGATATGTGGTTGAAGAGGCACATGTACTCTTATATCCTTTTGTTATAAAAACATGACTGTACGTACTACTTTATTTCAATGGTTACGAAATTATACCAAACACAGATAGTTGTATTTAACAAAAAAGTATTTATTGTTTAATTTCAACTTATAAATAAAGTGCATCGGACAAACGATTTATATGTTACAGTTCTATAAAAAAGGTAGTTCGATAAAGTAGTATAATATTAAACGGTGTTAGCAGAAAACAACTATCTTTAGGTAAAGTTCAAGACAAATCACCCGTGCGATATGGCGTCTAGCGTCATCTGTCACCATCTGAACTGTCAAACTGGCCTGGCGAATCGATCACGCGCGAACTAATATCGAAGTTTCGCCGACAAGTCGCCCAGCCCATGGGTCATGAGACCGGTGTGTCAGAGCTTGTGATCGGCAAACTTTTTACGTGAAACGATAGCGAAGCTCGTTCGGAACGCTCGGTTTTATTTGACGTTGCCTAGAAAACATAATTGTGCTGTTGCCTTTTTGTGTTTTAAAATAAATATGTTTTAAATTTTAGTGTATTTAAAGACATTATGAGTTCGTGAGGCTCCTATGAAGATACGCATAGAGTTTCAATGACATTTATATGTATGATTTGCTTAGCTAGATTCGTTAGTTAGCTCGCTTCGCGATTATCGCAAATCAGCAGCCCTAGGCCTCTTTGGCGCCCTGGCGGTTGTTGACATACGATTGAGTGCCTTAAACACCCGCCAAAAAAGCCAGGTGAAGCTGTGATATCCCGTCAGGTTAAAAAACAAGCGTATTAAAAGTACTGTAATGTATTGTTGTAGAATAAATATTTAAAAAATAATCGCTTACACTACAAAGATTTCATGCTTTTTTTTTAATCTATTTGATAAGACAATATTATTTAAATATTGAAATCCAAAAACACTTATTGAATCCTTTCATTGTTATCGTTAGCGTATGAGCTATAATTTATTACGATAATATAATTTGAACAAACGTAAACAATATCCAAACATTCAAACAGCTAATAAGATTATCCCACGTTGAAACAATATCAACCAATAATCCCGAGCGCTTAATATAACATGCGAATATATGGCGTGAGTGGGTTTAGAAGAGGAAAAGTTTATTTATATGTTTTTATTTCCTCGGGCAACTCAACGAAGTACTTGTGTAAAGGTCTAGTGAATCTCGGGTTTCATCGATGTTTGCCAAAGGATATCCCGGGACAAACGAGCCCGGGGACTGGCGATCCCGGGATCATGGCCCCGTTTAGGGACAACAATAGCGATGGAGACAGCCAGATACGAGATATATATTATCTTCTTTGACACCATATCATGTAGGTCGGTTTTTAGTCGTCAATTTTTACTTTGTTGTTGTGTAATAAATTTTGCACCAGGGATCTTTGCGTTTCCTTCGTAAAACCTAAAGTGACGTGTGAAATAATAACAAAATTACATCAAAGATGTAGTAAAAGTACATAGAAGACATTTCTCAACAATAAAGATGATAAGTATTAATTATAGAGAGTTTAAAACACTTGTCTCTATCAGTAACGGACTAGAAGAAAAGTATATCCCCCTCTTTTGTATATGTATTTCAGAAATATATTTTTCGTGATAGAATAACTGATTTAATTATCCGATAAATTTAGTTAATAATATTATGATGGCATTTAACTGTCTGTCACTCCATATTATATCCACGGGTTTAGAAAAAAAATCATTGATATATAAATTCAGTACATCGTACCACATATACAGTATCGTGTGACACAATGTAACTTGTTATTTGCGTCTGTATACCATTCTGAAAAACAAACGGTTACATGTTTTGGTGGCACGCATCCGGTCGTGTTTATTTGTTGTTGCGTACATACACTTTAATGGCGGTTCACGTGAACCAATGGTATAGTACAAATAAAAATATATCAATAACTTTGTTTGATGTTATTCCATAAAACAACTACATTATTTAGACACATATAGAAGTATTTACATAAATCGTAGGTGTATTCTCTGATCGTATTTTAATATCTTTTATACATACGAAATGTATATATTATATAGCTAATGGAATACATACATACAATAAAGGTTAAAAATAAATAAGGTCCACAGAGAAAGAGCTACCAGTACCTTTTGTTTTTTTTTCTCTTATATTTTTTTATGGGTTTATTAACGTAGTAAATTATACCAAATCTTTCCTTTACAGCGCGACCAAGTAATTAAATAACTAAGCAACTAGAGGTCAACCTGTCAGTTTTCCTACATGTCTTCTCTCTCGCTGACTTTTGTGTCACGGAGATTTTATTATCTAAAATGATCACTTTTCCGTATGATTTCTCAAACATAAACATTAAACATAACATATAACATTTATGTTATACTAACTTTGTCTTAACAATTACAAATACAACAAAAAAAGAGTTATTCAATTTGGTGCAGCCGTTCTGAAGTAATATACCTTCTATATACATACATTCATCGATCGGTTTTTGTTCATATAGAAAACATGTTTGTAAATACAAATATTTCTATTGATACAAAAGATTAACTATATATGTATTAAATTAGTATGTAGGTGTTATTCTCGAAGCGACCGTAGACAATTAAGGCGCTTGATGCAGCCGTCGAAGGCGTTCCGATGTACGATGTGGAGGTCAATGAAGCAGAAAGGGTCAAACGATTCAGCTTTATTACTCACCCACTTGAGGATAGCTTGTTACCTCCACGTGGATTGATTAATTCAGTTGTTACGTTGTAGAAGTTTAAAGGTCGTTCTAATTTTAACAAAACCAAGATAGGATTTTACAAATAATTAACTGATATTTTGAATAAAATTATTTTTTCGTTATCAGCGACTATACAGTGAGCAGTGGTCAGCATTACTATTAAAATTTATCTATATCATGACAGTATGTAAGTGTTCCACTGCTGGGCTAAAAACCTCTTTCCGATAATAGCACTGGTATAATTACCACACTAATGCTATTTATATTGTAGCTATACTATATACTATAACTACTAGGAGATACAAATGAATAATTGTTTAATGTGTTCCCAATAGTAATCAAGACATGTATAACTCAATCAAACAATTTAAACAAAAACAAGGACATATAGTTATGTATATGCAACCAATTCAAATCAATAAATATCGGAACATTCATTAGTACGTGTTGAAGTACGAACCTGTGAACAACAAATCGATGTTCTGTCGATAACTACTTAAAAGAATAGTTACTTCAAAGAAACTTGAAATATGATAAATGCATCAATTTACACCAAATAATACACTCAAGGCAGACGGCACACAAAGGAGACAAAATAAATCCCTTTTGACTTTGTTCAGCGACGTATTCACAAAGTTATGCGTCAGAATAGAATAAAATGGAATATTCTATGTTTGCACTGAAAAAAATGTGTGTTTTGTGAGCTGTAGATCAAAACAGGGCTACTCCCTGGAGTCGGGGAAGTATTAAAATATATCTACCTATGGGGAAGAGAAACGAAAGATGAAAAAAAGAATGAGCCGAGCTCAATTTTGTCGAATCGATGTCTCCAATTCGTTTGCTGAATCCTTAATAAGGCTTCGGGGTCCGTTTTATTTCGTAATCGTGACGCTTACGTATTTAATCCGCGTACTCCTCCGTGGTAGAAGTGGTAGGCATTGTTAATGAGAATTTAATTAGAATGCAAAGACTTTTTTATAGTAATAAATATTTTTAATTGTAATATTAACATGCTCCCTATATAATAACTAATCGTGATAAGATTATAATGAACTTAAAAACTAAAACATTTTGAAGTAACTGATTATTTTTGTTTAGGATTTTTTTTTTTTTCGAACTGACCTACACTGTTGACCCGGAGGCCGCTACAGATTTACCGGACTACTAAGGGGAGCGCTTAAGGCACTCACCCGATTTATTTCAGGCAACTAGCGCAAGGGCACACGGTGCGCCTCGGCTTGGGCTGTCGCCGAATGTCCCGATCTAACTAAGCTAGCTAAGCTATGCTATCTCATACGATATGAATTCGTGAAAAATGCATGTGTAACCATGCATGTTTCACGAACGCATATGTATATTTTGTGTCTGACTACTCTAAGTGTGTGACCTAATTCAGTCCGAAAAGGGCAAAAAAACAGCCCACCACCATGTGTGCACGTGTGTAGGGTGATATGTGTAAGTGTAAAAACTAATGTGTGTAACTGTATCGCGCAAATAACACCTCGAGGGCTCCACTCCGGGGGACGACCTAGGCTCGAGATGCTACGAGAGAGACGCGACATGTGTGCGGGATCGAATCTTCAACCCCCACTCACGGCGGTGTGAGCAGAGAGAGTCGCGGGCGTTGTTTAGGATGTTCTGATCTTTTTTTATATATCAAAATCAAACGTGCATCCTGACGGAATGTTAGTAAGCCCTACAATTGTAGCAAAAGGTCAGGGATGCATTCTCCACATATTTTTGACTTTTGTTCGATAATCATATTTGTTAGTTTCGTGAGTGAGAATTACATATCTATATAGCTATGGTATATTGTTTTTAGTATCCACAATGCAGGCTATAGTTTGTAATTTCATAATGGGCAAAATAAACTTTTGCTTATAATTAATGACATTGTAGAATTCAAGAGTTATTTTATCGGATACAATAACGATATTTAAATGAACGCTGGACGATTTAAATTTTAATTATGTTCAAGCAGCTTAGCACATGCAAACTACAGAATTATTCTGAAGGTTTTGTTTTCAATAAAGCTTTTTTTTCGAACTGACTTACCCTGTTGGCTCTTTTGGCGTCTACAGATTCACCGGACTAGACTCAATAAAGATAAATATTATACATCTTTACTTTATACTGAAATAATATATTGTAGGGTCTCCTTATACATATTTATTTTCTAAACAATGAGAACAAATTCGATTCTTTAAAAATCATAAGTATACAATTTAATTATAATAACGAAATTATTTATTTTAATAAGGATTAATATTTTGCACAATGCTATACTATAATATCCATAATACTATGTATTTTTACTAGACGAATGTTCTGGACCAAAATTCGACATAAATTCGAATGATTCACTGCGGTACGAAGTCGCAAAGCCGTAATTACCGACAGTACTTGTACTAGCATAATTCTACTAACAAGTATAGCAGATAGGAATACTAAGGTTTCCATATTATAATTGACAATCAATATGATATCGCGAGAAAATATTAATTAAGGTAGCTTATTATCTGAAATATAGTTCAAATCATGTAAGTGAAACTTAAATTTGAAATGGATATTTATAATTTATTATTATTTTGATTATAATGTTACTATTATAATATCATATTTAGTAGTAGTAGTAGTATAGTAGTCAGGTGAAACTGTAGAGGCCTTTCCAGGCCAACAGTGAAGTCAGAACGAAAAAAAAATTGTTACTAAATATTCGAAGTTATACCTATAGATTGCGTAGCTAGCTTGTTAAATTCTTATTCAGTACGTAACAACGGTGTCCTTACTAATATTATAAACGCCAACATGAATTTGTTACTTTTTTACGTTTGCTTGCTACGCCTTCAGGCCTTAACTACCCATCCGACCATCATGAAATTTTGCATACAACTTATCAGTCGTATAGAAAAGAACATAGGACTTTTTATCCTGAAAAAGTAAACTGTTAAAGCCCCGAGCAAAAGACAGTCAATGATAATGTGAATTTATTGATTTTAGTTAGAATAATTTATAGTTTAGTTAAACTGAAATGCAACCACGGAGCACACAGTTAGGATTTAGGATACAATTAAACTTTAAGCCCACCCTTATAAATCGTCACCTGAACCATTGGCTGGAAGCGGGGCTCTAATTCCCAGCACCCAGTTAAATTGATCTACACCGTCTCCACGAGATAATTTCGTTCCGTCTCGATCCAATCGTATCGCTTGTCACTGTTTTATTGCCCGCTCTGTGTGTTCTGTAGGTTTGGGGATTTGCTCACGGAAGTGTCGCATGTAATGCTTCCAAATTAAAAACGTTTGTAACTAAACACACAATTAGTAACATTTGCGTAATTTCAAAAGGTTCGTTTGCGAATTGATAATCATATTACAATAATCTATTGCTTCGTTATTTCCTTTTCAATGTAACGTATCTATAATTATCTCTTATTTGAAATGTTTTTCACTTTGTATTGATTGATTGGTAAACGTGAAAAATGACCTGTGTAATGTGTATACCAAAGAGCCGGTTTAAAAAAAAAACATCCTGATAGAACCTAACGTTGATAGGGCTTTTATAATTCCCGTCTGACTAGCTACAATCCTCAAATTGAAAATCTGACGCCTAGTATCCGTAGGTATGACGGCAGGCTCCATTTCAGAGCCGGTCCTCCACTAAGCCATATCGCCATTTAATATCACGTGAGATTGTGGTCTCAAATATTAAAAACCTATATTTTTTATGTACAATAGAGTGAGTCAAAAAAAGTGTTTTTTTTTTATTGTTTAGTTACTGTGAATTCAAGATAATGAAATCTATTCTGTCAGTTTGAGCTTCTAATATCAATAATATAATAAGAAATGCCTCTTCGTGATCTTTGATTGTCTATTTCCATAACACAGGACATTTGTTCATTTGGTGTTTTATTGCGTTCTAATAAATTAGCGTGTTTTAGAAATAATCACATATTCTGACTGGAAATTGAACAATCTCCAGAAAAACGTCTGATAGATTATTTTGCTAAGTCAACTTGCTTAAAAGTTATGTACTTACTATGTGTGTACATAACACATGTTGTACATAGTAAAATGTGGTTTGCTAACAAAAAAAAAAACTAACATAGATTAAAGGTGACACGATATAAGGAAATAAATAAGTTATTACTATAACTATATAAAAGTTATTAAGTTACAAAAGCTTAATTAAACATTGATAATAATTAGCAACATTTACTATGGAAATTATGATGTATGTAGATAGTAAATAGACGGTAGCGTGTTTCATATGGTTGCTACCTTCATGTAATATAGCTACATACAGCGAACGAAATGTAACATTTGCGTGACTGCGCGTATTCCCGAAATGTCGGCACGATATCGACGAGCACGGAACCAGAAGTAGTTGATGTATTTTTTAAAACCATTCGTTTTATATTCTGTGACCTACTGTTAGAGGCTTAAAAAGTATATTGGAAAGTTTAGGTAAAAAAAGGTTTTATATCTTATTATTGTTCATATACATGAAGTAATGAAGCTTTTTTTTCATTTGTATACCGCTGTATAATATATTAATTAACTAAATCAGTTTTCCAAATATATGCTTAATATAATTAGAATAATATGGGTATATTATACATATATTCAAAAAGATTTATGAAGAATTGTATGAAATTCAAGTATCTCATCATTTTTATCGACAGATCTTTCACACAACAAAGAAGAAGCCTCCTTGCGTTTAGATCATTCTTTTTTGCTCTGAGATACTATTGGTCTGGTTTTTCTGCTAAGATTTGTGATATAGTTGTCCAATCTGGCCATCGGACTTCTCACACATGGCCTACCCTCTTTCGACCACCATTCAATCAGGAACGTCCTCTGCCTACCACCGCCACATTTGGTTTAATGAACTATTAAACGCTATACTCACATCAATGTTCAATACTTTACTGTTTTTTCGGCTATTCCTATTTTTGACTGAGGAAAGAATTATATAATTTTGCTGTCCATGCTATAATAAATACACTTATATTTAAGATATTTACACTCGAATTAATAAATAATGCACAAATGATAAGGTAAAGTAAAATCTTAAAGTAAAATATCACAATTATATACGGCATGAAAAGTAACAAAAAGAGAAATTTACGAATGAACTTCGTAAAGATTACAGTGACAATATACCCAGTCATAAAATCAGAGGTTGAGGCTTTAAACGAGAGAGTGAAACGACTTTCGTCGGGTCTCTCCACCACGCCTAATTGGTCTTACGATTACTACACCGGCAACCGTCGTTTGTCATTCTAAACAAAAATCACTTTAAAATGCACGAACTTAAGGTTCTCATTGGTGGGGAGTTAAAATAAAAGCTTTGCTCGTGGAGTATCCGCCCTTTTTCCACGTGCTCGTTGCCAGTATAATTGATCGCCTCTGCCGCTGCGAGATAATTCCACTGTGACGTGATCCGCATTGTTGTGACCGTTTTATTACGTCCTCGTTGCTTCCGAGATGCAAGGGAAATGCAAAACAAACAGACGTTAATTGGACGAAATATTACTCAATTTACTATGACTAGAAATAGACGGAACAAAGAGTTTTATGTCGCGTGTGTAAACTTACAGATAATTTGTTTGTATATATATTTTTGTCATTTTGTTCATAGTGTGACGTATATTTGATATCAGTATGTGTATATGCATATACAAATATATTATATTCCTTAGGGATTCGACCCTGTGTAAATGATATTATTCACAAATGATGATGATATATGATAAAAACTGGTGCCCGCGATTTTGATCCTATCAAAATGGTTTTCTTGTACAATGAAATAGCTGGATTAACTGTCTTGGACTTTTTTATTGGAATTTTGTCGTTTGTTACTACTTATTACTTTTTTTTGTATATTTATAATAAGCTTTTGTACGACTTCAAGAACATATGTGAAGTACATGTTATATCTAAAACACATAATTATGGCCCTATCGAATTCGAGGTGTTTTAAAATTTCCTATAACACCCATAAATTTTGAGTATCGTTTGATCACAATCCTTTATGGTTTCCTTTATTTTGGTAACACAAATGAAACAATTGTCTTTGAATACAAAGTTCTGCCGATTGAATTAATTCAATTGCTCTGTTTCGTCTCCGCAACAAATGTTAAGTTTAAACAGCTGGCTCGAGGTCTCTCCTTTTCTCAGATTTTCCTTTGATTAATGTGTAACATGTTCTTGAGTATAAGGCGGGCTTCCTTTCCAACTGTTTGTGTATAATTCAATAATAATTCAACCTTGTAGAGTGTACACGGGTACTACGAACTCATATACGTCTCTGTACTCGTTAAAATTTCATTGGTATGTTTTCCTTTTGGATTTATCAAGAAACTGAGGAATATATTTATCATAATCGTTGTTTCTATAAAATAGAATCCCATACCATTCGATTTCCAACGAGTTATTGTACAATATATTATATACATTTATTTTAAACATGAAGCTTTTACAAGAATATCCCTACACGATAGTGAAAACTATATAAAGATCCATTGTATAGTTTAAAATAAATAGGGAACAGACAAAAAAATTTATTTGGTTATATAATACTTATCTATAATAATCTACAAATATACCTACATATAGATACATTGGTCGTTTGACTAATGCTTTTGTCGAATTTATAAAATGTTCTTTGTTTTTTTTTGGTACAATATTAATATTGTTAGTCGAACATTTATCATCCGAAAAGCAAAATATTATTTATAACATAATCAATTCATACTTTGTTTTTAATTAATAAATTTTATAGGTACTCAAACAACAAAGAGTCTGTCAACAAGATGGTTTGGCAAATAAAATTAAATCTTCCAAAACGTTGAATCGTTCCACTCAAAAGAACAAACTTATAATAAATTTGTGTCTGAGTGGGTGCGTCTTTCATTTCGCGTCAGTGTCTCAGTCCGAGAATCAGTTGCTAACTTCAGGACCGTATTGCAATTAAAATAATTGTTTACACGTAATGAATTGAATGAATGTTCATTTTATATTTAGCGTTCGCGTATTTGTTTCTAAGTCACTTTACGCTACTTGACCCGAATTGCATTCAAGGTATACAAATAAACGGTATATATTATGCATCACGGAATTTGTAATGCAATTTGCTATTGTTTATTAAATAATTAATAATAGTTATTATCAGTATTGATACATCTTTGCTTTAGTTAAAAAGTGATATCGTCGAACAGGTAAGTTCCAGGTCGTTTAATTTAGTTTGACATGTAGAAGCTCTTATTCTTTTTTCATAATTTTACATTATTTGACCCTATATTGTGTAACATTGGTAGCATAATGCGCAATATAAATTGGTTATTATGCACAAGGGAAATAATGCATAAGAAATAATAATATTGAAACTGAATTCAGAGATATCACAAAATCTTTCTGGAAAAATCCAAATTATCCAAGACAACACTTGTCTAAAATATAATAATTAGCGTATTGATAATGGAAGTGATAATATTTAATTGTGAGAATTGATTACCAAAGGAGGAAGATGAAGAAGAAAACAGACAGAATTTCTCATTTTCAAAAACATTTGCACTAAATGCTCGTAATTTTAATTTAAATCATTATCGTAATATAATTCAATTGTTCAAAGTGACTTGATACTGTATTCGAGTATGTATCACTACCACCACCTGTGACAATACGTGGAAAGTTTCTTCAAAAGTCCGTCCGACTTTCAGTGTTGTCCGTAGCCGGGGTAATGGGGGGAATAAGTCTGCGCTCGTTGCGCCTAATTTGGCAGCCCGACGCGCGGAATTTATGGAGGTGGGGCCTCTACAGCTTGAAATATTCGAAGGCTCCACTCGGCCGTGAGTTATGAATGAATCCCGTTAAAGAACCCGGAAAATTTCTAACAGTATGTCGAACGGTTCCGACTCGAGTTGCCGGACGAGTTCGGTCAAAATGAAACGCTGCATTTTTTTTCAAGCTTTAACTAATTGAATTACTGGCCGGAATTACTTGGAATTTTTTTTAAAAGAATTTTGATGTAGATAAGTACAAACTTTACAGTTTTTACGTAATGTTTTCAACACTAAAATATCTGTTACCAAAGCCAGACTGACACAGCTTATTATTTAGTAATAGCTTTCGTTTTGGATATTCAAACTTTCTTGGGTTATTACAGGAAATATGTTGATTAGGAGCTACGTATTCCTATTATTTACTTTAGAAATAATAAAGTTAAGTTTAATCTAGCATAATGTTTATTAAATTACAAATAGCTAAAATTCTATTGTTACGCCGCGCTCTTACGTTTAGAAGTTTAAATGTTCGCCATAGTTATTATCTCATGATATGAGAAAACTTTATATTGAGATCATATGTACATATATATATAAATATATATATTAAAAGTGAAACTTCTTATGGGAGAGCTTTGAAATTGTGACCCACAATTTTTTTGTGTGACGAAAAGTGGTGAGGGTAAACACTGTATCGAGTAGTGTTGAAGAGAGCGGTTATCGTCCGATCACCGAACTTAAGTCGGACACGGTCAGTAGTTGGATGGGTGACCGCCAGGCAACGCCGCGTGACGTTGACTTTTTGTTTTACTTTTAATAAAGGAGTTTTCACTTCTTTCGTGTGTTCATAAGCACATATTCACTTTTTTGCAATACTTACTACAATTTGGAGTACTTAAGGTTAATAAGTAATAAAATTATAACTTTAACTACATACGGTGTTAAAAGAAAAATCTTATATGGATTATAAATTGCTAAAAAATGGCCAAAAATGTAAACAATTTAATTTGGACCTGAGCAAATTTTTAATTAAGGTTTATTTTTCCGTGAGTCGACTTTTTTGTGAGATTAAGTATTGCTCCAAGCGGCACTCAAGTCACTTGTAAAAATCATTAATTATCTAGTCGTTTTGAAATCTTATCATATTTAAACAAACACACAAGTAAAAAAAGTTTCAAAAACAATGTTATCGTATTATGCTACACTCCCCACATAACCCGCAATCAATTTTTGAAAATTATTTGCAATTACCGTCACGACGGTTTTATAATTTTTATTAAAGTATAGATAGATAACATATTAATTTATAATTTATATTTATAAATTATGGTTGTAAAGAAATTCTCAACTTTTTTGTTTGTTTTTCAGTAAAAAAGATGTATTATTTAGTAATAACACGATATGAAACCTGAAACATAATAATATAAATATTCCAGCTGTTGGCCTAAAGTTTAAATATGAGTTCCGTCGTTGCTGGTGCCACCAGTTATAATAATAAAGAGGTACTAAACTACTATAATACTTTCACGGTGAAAACTTCAAATTGAATTTCCAGTAGCGTGAATATATAAAGCCCCCGTTGTTGACTTTAAAACTGCTTCGTCGGGTCGTGTAAAACATTTCCATGGCAAACATGAGTTTTTTGCTTTACCGAAGTATTGAATAATTAAATTGATTTTCAACAGCTCTACTGTTCGCTTATATAACAATAAGTTTACACTAGACTGCAAAAGTTTTTCTCTGGAACCGCCAGTCAGTTGAAAAATTTGTATTACCTATTTACTGAATAAATTTATAAACTTTCTAAAACCAAGCCTGTGAACTCTTACAAGCGAAGCAATTATCATAAAAATTTTAAGTCAAAACAGAGCTTTAAGTGAGAAATAAGTAAGAGCGAGGGCGGCCTGTCTTGGTTGACACGTGGTATATAGAATTCTTTAAAGCTTACCTGCGATTATAGTAATTCGAAATTTGAAAAGTTAAGCACGAGTTATATATAGTCAGATTATATGATGGTATCCAGAAAAATTTGAAGCTTCTAGATCCTAATATTTTAGGTCATCGACATACAAATCCAATTAACCTGTATGCGAATTACGAAATATTTTTTTATAATATACATCAAGAAGTATCAAAAAGTGGGGTTAATGTGACCAATATCAACATTAAATAATAACGTATATCGGGGGATTTTATTCACAATTTCACCATTTTGTAACCACTTTACTGTGATATGTAGTATGAGAGAAGAAGGTAGACTTTAATAAATATTTTAATGTTATTGCAGACATGGTGTACCGATATCTCCCCGGTCGTATTACGTTTCCATTTCATCTGAAACAACTTTACAGAGATTATCTGTGTGAAATCAAGTCACGTATAGGGTTCGCAAGCGTGAAGGTAATTTTTCGCGATTGCTTACAGATTCTACTAGCTAGATACGTAGGTATGGAAAAGCAATTGAAAAAACATGTAGTTTCACTCTCATAGTTTCTGATTAAAATCTATACATATATTCTTTCTATTGGGAAAAATTAAATGTTTATATTCTATAAAAGCAATTTACAATAGCACCAGTGACAGAGAAGTCGATGAGTAATAGGTTAGCATGGTACGAGCATATTATGAGAAGAGATGAAAGTCATGTAACAAGAAAAGTTTTGAGTTTGAAAGTGGACGATATAGAAGTAGAAGAAGACCGAAAAAGGTGTGGATGGATTGTGTGAAAAACTATATGTGTATAAAAATTGTAAATACTGAGATGACAAGTGAGAGTGGAAAAGGAAAACACGTTGTGCCGACCCTACTTAGGTGGGATAAGGGTAAGATGATGACTATGAGAGGAAATTTACAAAATTATACAGTAATTATATTGTATTCCAAAGTGAATTATCTTTATTACGAAATTATTATGTATTCGTCTTTCCTCGCGGCCTCATTCATGTTAAGGAAAGTAGATTAAACCTACCCACAGGGAACTGCTTTATTTTGAATGAAAGGTACCCTATATCTTTTTTTGCACCCCTGACAATGTATATGGAAAATATCATGGCAATCGGTTGGTAGTAAAAACACACTTCTATTGATATAAAGTATTATTACGTTGAGAAACAAATTAACTAAACATGGTTTGATAGAGCCAGGTCATCGTAGTAGGTCCATCAATAAAGCATGTGATAACGCGATGGATGCAAGGCCGCCGCACGCCACCTAATTTTCATACAAAACGAGTGCGTGCATAATTAAAATGTGTTCTAAAGTGACAACCCTCCATTCTCGCATAGCATTTAAACTTGACTCGGAAACTGAGCTGTTAAGTATTTAAGGTGTTTGCTTCAGTGGGCTAACGGTTTACGAGGTGAGAAGCTGAACAGTTTTGAGAACACTAATAACGATGTAAATTATATGCTCGCGTTCTGTTTGCTATAATGTTACGTTGTATTACATGTGTAAACGAATTTTCAAAACATACCGTACTTTTTTGTAACAGGCTGCTCGCTTCGGCGTCGCACGGGTGAACTAACGGAGAAAATCTGGCCACATTATTCATTTATAGTACGACCAGATGATAAAATAAAATGAAATTTAAACGTTCAACCTCTCAATTCTGGCAATATCTTTGAAAATCTCCCTGTTATCTTCTATCTTGCTCACTCATTCACTTTTTAATATGGAAACTTTTTAACTCAAAATTAATTACGGGTTTTCAAACATTTTCTTTCATACATATCTTGTAGTGGCAAAAATAGACAACAAAAAAAGGAATAGCTAAATAGATGCAGCCATTCTGAAGAAGCCAGCCCATAAACCTTCAATAAACGAATCTACTCCTTCCTCAAAGGCTGGCAACGCATCTCTGATGCCTTTGCCTCCACTCGCATAAAAAAAATCTGAAGTGATGCGCTTACAAACATTTGGCAATTGATTTTTAACTATATATAATCTATTTTATACGAACAAAATAGTATCGAAGCAGCTCAAAACAATCTCATTTAATAAGTTCAATACCTTTTAAGAAACACTTACTTGTGCTTTCATTTCCATTAGACGTCTATTATTACATTTAAATAATATGTGAACATAACAAATGATTTCTTTCGTATAAAACACCTTTTATTTAAACGATTAAATTTTTACAAAAGTATTTTCTCTAACGAGTGTTCACGACAACTATTCAACATTTACTTGAAAGCTTTTTCAGTTGAGCCAAACTCTCGGAATAATGTACATTTTCTCGTGATTCTCTTGACAATAACTTTGAAACAACTGCCTTTAGTCTTGACGTGTTTGCGCCATCAATCTCACAGCTTGTGTAAGGAGAGCAGGTGTCAAAACTAAAGAGACGTTAGGCTAATGTATGCAGATTGCATCTTTCGCTACTCTGGCTCGGCGCGTCGCGACTCATGCTGCTCGTACCAGACTCTATGTCACAATAACGGGCTAGCTTCAAATTATTTATAGTTCCGGCACGCTATAATGGCCGTTTTGACGTTTGTCCGCTCATTATGCTTCGTATAGATTAATAAGTATGTCTGAACGAGTAAATTGCTGTTGTTTATTGTATTTTTATTTTTTTTATACTTTATAGGTTAGCGTTTTGACCACAATCTCATCTGATGCTAAATGATGATGTGGTCTAAGATGGTAGTCACGCTAAATCTAGAGGGTGACTGGATCTCAAGTGCAACTGCCGGAACACACCAACAGGTGCTTGGCGACAACATATTTTCAAATTAAGAGTGGTAGCTAGGACTTAGAAAAATCTCTACCACCATGCTATGGTTTCATCATGATGTTTTGATGAGCTCCCACTCAATTGCTAAGATTCCAACCTACGTCATTCAACTTATTGTCAAAAGTGACGTGCAGTTAGTCCTAATATTTATTGATTGTATAATTTTATGACACATATTAAATTAACACACTAATCTCTAAATTATATATATACGCATATATATGTAATAATATAGAAGTAGGTATATCATATGGTCTCGCGAATAAATCTTTTCACGTTTTCTATAACAAAGAAACCGGTAGGTACCCTTTGACAGAATCATTAATGAATTATAATTTTTAGTGTATTTACTTACAACACAAGCCGGATATATATATTTCTCAAAATCCGAAATGATATATTTATATACTACTAGCTGACCCCGGCGAACTTCGTAACGCCTAACAGTCGATTTTTTAATACTTATTCTGCTATTCGGGACCATCGTATAAATATTGACATTCATATTTATACGATACTAACGTCACTCAATTGTTTTGCCTTCCCGGAACCTCTCCACTAACACTTAAACTTTAAGGTATGGTAAGTTCAAATTGACTTTTAAGTATTATTACGAACTATTTGTATGGGAGTATAAAAAAGCGTCGTTTTAAGACTTTTCCAGGTAATTTTTTTAATTTTTCTCTCCGTAAGATCCATCCTCGTACTTCAAGGAATATTCTAAAAAAAGAATTAGCGAAATCGGTTCAGCTGTTCTCGAGATTTGCGCTTAGCAACACATTCAGCGATTCATTTTTATATTATAGATATGTGATTGTATATATAGGATCGCTGGCCAGCACAACTGAAACTCCGGCAAGTTATATCTAATTTATATTCAAACTGGAATATTGGCTAGAATAAAGGAGAGGATATTGTAAAGAAAAATAAATAAACTCTCATATCACAAATAACATAACGAAATATGAGTTTAATCATTCTAAGGAGTGTATATAATGTATTTTCATAATACTTTAGCGACATCGCGATGCTCCCAGTCGTTTTGCGAAATATAATTAAATTAGTAACGTTTAACATACGCATACGTGTATCCATTATCTACGCATACACAGACTCTCACGGCTTTCGTAATAAATTAAATTGAGGATCCCCTTCGTCCCGAACAAAGGTGTAAACATAAATTTTCATATAAGTAACGTGAAATTCATTATGCCACACGTTGTAGTAGGTTTTTAATGATACGATGTTTCGAATATGAAAATGATGCGTGAAAGATTTATTTGTGCCTTTAAATAAAACTCCAAAAAGTTTTTATGAATACAAATTTAGAACTATTATTGGTTTATATTTTTGTAAAAAAAAAATTATGGTACTTGTTTCTATATAACATCATTTACATATTATATACGCTTGAACACGCTACACGATGATTCATTTGCTGGTCTCTCTGTGTATTATTTTTACAGATATATTATTTATTCTTATTTTAATATATTAAAGATGCAATTATTATGTCATGCCATACTTCGTGAAGTTATTGTATTGAAGGTAGATTTATATTAATGTAGCATTATTAATATTTACGATTAGGATAAGTATTAACAAAAAATAATGACTTCTAAACTGATTAACTTGATAAACATCGATAAACAGTTCACTGAAAAGTAATTTTACTGCATATGTAATCGAAACGCAATCATTATTTGCAGTGACATACTCGCGAAATTATAACTCGTATTCATTCACTGAGTATCATTTTAAATAACTTATATTCCGAGTTTAATTCCCAAATGACGACGACATTATTATTAATGTTGTAATAAATTATATCACTACATATTATAAAACAAAGTCGTCCGCCGTGTCTGTCTGTCTGTCTGCTCGCGATATACTCAAAAACTACTTAACGGATTGTAATGCGGCCAATAGATAGAGTAATACATGAGGAAGGCTTAGGTATATAATTTTTCAAGGTTTTGTGTAAATTGGTTGAAATATAACGATAATTGTTGGAAGTTTTGGAATAGTTTTCAAATCGCCTGGCAGCTTTCATCGAAAACGCTGCCTAATTCCTAGATATTCCTCTTTTATAGATCTACAAAAAGGTTCTGCGATGGCATACAGGATAGCTTACTGTATCCATTTATCTTTTAAAAAATGATCACACAAAATGAGGTAATTGGAAGGTTATTTAGACGGATACAGTATTATAGTTATTATAGTTACCTTAAGCATTTGATGGACATGAGTATATATTTTAATTATTAGGGCAGCTCAACGTCCGCCGGGCCTATTAGTAATAATATTATTTGGAATTTAAGTAACACTAATGAACATATAACATATATATATATATATATATATATCTTCTTATATAAATAAAAACCGTTGCTAAAATAGCTTAGGATTGTAAACTCCAAAATCAATCGACCGATTTTCATAAAATTGGCACATCTGTTTTATAAAGGAAAATGAGTTTATGCTATGGTTTTTACTATAACTCGATGCCAGACAGCACTAGGCTGCGTTTTATCGCTGCTAAATTCCACATATTGTAATTTAATGCGGATGAGGTCGCGGGCGTTTGCTAGCATAATACGCAATCGGTTATTAGTTGATAAATGTATTTATGTAGTAATAATTGTCTTTAAAACTTCTTTATATCCATAAATAACTTGTTATTATTCAATCCCCATATATACTGTAAGTGTTTCTTAAACTGTTAGTATTTTATCTTAAACTGTTATTATTTGTGAAGTGAAACTTCTTATGGCGGCACAGTAAGGAAAAAATTTCGTTACGCGTTATGTTTAAACGTAAAGTAGGTATGTATTTGTATATATGTGTCTGTGTATGTGTAATGTGTCTGTCTGGGTTTAGTAATATACCAAAATATGTAAATGTATAGTTAAGAATTTATACTATGAGACTTCTATAGTATATAGCTTATGAGCATTCTCATACATAGCTTAATACATATAAGGCCAAGATGTTTCACTTCTTCCGCGTGTACACACACAAGCATTTTTTTATATCATGTATTTCTAATCTTCTACTGTTTGATGACGGAAATCACCCATGGAGATAATATTTTGGTGAAGTTACTGGGTTTGATAAATTTATATTTTACGTGCCCTACGTAAAATAATTTTTCGAAAAACATAAATGTCACTAACACAAACAGCTTCGGTGTCAACCTTAAAATAATCCAATATAAGTATTTTAATATTTCACATTAAAGTTGTCAGTGTACGGCGACATACGAAAACCGTGTAGTAAAAACCCTGGAAAGAAATTGCGTCTCGATTGAAGTTCCTTTTTTAAATATTAATGAAAGCGCCGAGGCACTTTTGAGACACTTTCTAAAGTAGAAACGGCGTACTGCATATTTAAAACTAAGGAGATGGGGTTGATACACCACCCCCAGTAATATAGGTGCGAACGGTGAAATAAGTGAGTTTTGATAATCAAACGAATAGTAGTGTTACTAAATTTATACCTATATTTAAATAATACTACAAAAAACTCTATTGGAGGTTTATTTACCTTTGTATATATATATATTTTTAATAAGGTAACCTCATTTTAATCTTGACATAGTTTTAATTGTGCTTAACACAATTAACGTACTTGGTTTATTTCAATGATATTGGGAGAAGTGATGGTCAAAAGTTGAACTTTTAAAGTATAAAAAAATTTCAAAAGACTTGATACTATATATGTTTACTAAAAACCAAGTTATTTTTGCTTTTAAATCTAAGAATTATCAAATATTCTCTCCTCAGCCACTTCTCTAAACAAGCTTTAAAAATTTAGTAAATTACTAATCAGCAAAATAGGAATCAATAAAATATCAATATTCTTATTATATGCGACGTTTTCAGACAAGTAACGGGGAGTAATACTGTTTAAATTAATTATATTTAGTATATATCGAAATGAGTAGACAGACTTCACTGATACAATATACACAATATATTGAGACAAGGTTTTAATTTCAATATGCTATATATAATACAGTTTCTTAGACGACCAACCACGTCAAACCTACTATTGGTATCGGCATAGGACACCAATCATTCGATGCGATTTTTTTCTTCTTCTAGGCTTCTAGGTCACATTTTTTTTAATTAAATTAACCCTTTGGCATTTTTTAATACCGAACCAAGCGGGCAGAAATCAGATATTGCTTAATATTAATTATATACACAGTAGGGACTGGAAGTCATAACTAATCTATTACACTATACATCAAAAGTATTCTTACAATAAATATTAAATAAATTTCTATTAAATAGATTTTAGTGTCTAGTGTTTACTCAGGCTATTCTCTAGCAAATAGAGATGTTTTTTATCTTTGTCTACGTGTCATTACTCTTTTACATAGAAGTTACGCGGTAGTGGTAAAAAATGACTAAGGTAATTGTAAATCGGTATAAAAGTTTAAGTATATATAAGGGTTTAAGTAATGTTAATGTCAGGTTCGTGTTTGCAATCAATACTATACTACTAGATTTAAATTTATAATAAAAAGATAGATTTGCAGATTTTACATGCGTTTACTTTCATCACCTTTTTTCGAAACAGTGACACGGAATATGTTCCTTATAAATATATGTTTTTAAGTACAAAAATATAAAGAAGTTTTCAACAGAAAATACAAGGTGATTTATAACAAGTAGTAAGGACAAGATTACAATTCAAAAATAAAATACAGTTCGGAATTAATGCAGATAAAACAGCTAGTTTCCGTCAAACCTAATATTTTTACGTGAACGAAGTCGCTTGCACGAACTAGTCTTAAAAAGCTCTAGTTAACGTACAGAATACGAATCGTAACGCGACCTCTACACGATGATCCGAAACAGTTCTCGTACAATATAATCTGGTGATAAATCCGACCACGCGTAAGACACCTGTCAGATAAGGAGACTGGCGCCGTCTCGTCTCGTCTCGTCTGCGGGGGCAGCCGGTATTAGCTCCGAGTAAATTAGAATATTCCTAACATAAATAAAGCTGTAATTAACGTTCAAACAAACCAAGTTGTAGGGATGAATTTTGTCAACTTGTCTTCTTGTGACTTTCAAGGTTTGTCTTGTTTGGCAACCGATGAGGGCTTGATGTTTTAATAGAAATTAGAGGCTCTTTATTAATATAAATAACGATATTTTATTTACTATCAATAAATAATATACAGCTATTGTTGTAAAACAGATTTCTCAGTTGTAAGTAACCAAATGATTTCCGCAATGAAAAAATATTCTTATGTTTATTATTTTTTAAACAAAATGAAACTTTATGGCCAACAAGACAACACTCACTTCCCTGAACACTATCATGATAATTTACTTAGTCAAAACAGCTTCTAATTTCCATGATTATACAATTCGAGCGAACGTACACGTTACAATAATACAAATTGGTAATTTATATTTTTAAAACTATTAATGTAATTTTGAAATATGTAGTAAACATGAATATTTAATTAAAATCACAAATTGAATATCTCCTAGTAGGTATCTTAATGTATTATATGTACAACTGTCGTTATCAAGTTTATTCAAATGTAATTTATTAAAGTATATAGTAATAAAAGTATGTCAATGTTGAGAATACTCGTATAATTAAAATTGTGTTACTTTTTTAGAAAAGTTAAACGAATTTTAACGAATTTTTATTGATTATTCATATTTGATATTTTACTTAATATTTTTTTTTAATACTTTATACGTTAGCGTTTCACCACAATCTCATCTGATGTTAAATGATGGTGTGGCTTAAGATGGTAGTCACGCTAATCCTAGAGGGAGGACTGGCTCTCAAGTGCAGCTGCCGGAACATACCAACAGTTGCTTGGCGACAGATTTTCAACTTAAGGGTGGTAGCTAGCCAGTCGGACTTAGAAAAAGCCCCACCACCATGAAAAAATTGTTAGAATTTCTAGGCCATCTTATACTTCTTACTCAACTAGATTTTTTTTATATTAAAATTGTATATATTAGACACATATACTGCATATAATTTGCCATAATAAATTTTATTTTAACTTAAAATCAACGTAAACTAATTGAAGCGAGGTGAAGATGTCAAATAACGAGCAAATGTAGCACTGTAAAAGTCTCCTTTGTTACACGTATAAAATTTACATATTTAACAAGTCCCGAGGGTATTAGCTGTTTACGCAACAATATTTCAAATTGTTAGGTCACATTCGCAAAGCGAATAGCTGGTTACCATGTGCCGGGCGCCGACACGGGCGTTGCAATTTGTCCTAAGATAAATCCGGCCGCAGACACATGTCGGCTGTACTGCTGTTAGTCAGCTGCTCGGTTTTTAGTACTTATAACATGAATTATTTATGTTGGTCATTATTCACAGATGAAAAGCTCTATTGTTTACATTTTGCCATCTTTCATATCAACGAAGTTCGGGAAGTTATTTCGAGCTACATTTTGGGTTAGTTCTAACGTAGAGATATATTGCATTCCAAATGCAAAAAAGACGTATATGAATTTATTTATTTTTTATTGTCAATCGCGTTATAGCTTAAAAGATGCAACCTTTGACATATAATCGGTGTAGATATATTTTTTCTTTATATAATAGCACAGCAAAAATTATTAACTGTTGGTGAGAACAGTACAATGCGAGAACAGCGTCTACCATCGAGAGATCGGCAATCCAACGCCGCTCGTCACTGTCTTATTGCAGAGCTCTCGGTTGTTGAGTATATACTGGCTTATACGAAAACAATACAATTTCAAGACCCACTGGCGCAATGGTCGCAATCCATTCGGGTATAAATACTTACCATCCGCTTGGTCACTTCACATACACCAGCTGGCCCCGGAACGCGACATAACTAAGCGTGCCTCTATGGCTGGTGTTACACCCGACATTCTCATGTCCTATAGTATATTATTTTTAAAAAATGTGGTTTATTCTATTCCCATTCATGTGTAATTAACTAGCTTTTGCTTTTATATTTGACCTATCCATCGGGAACAGTAGTTTTTTCTTAACAAAATGTACTATGTCTTTTTCTCTCTGACTTTCCCTGAACTGTGACAATGTGTATGCAAAATGTAATAATGATCGGTTAAGTAGTTACAGCGAGAAAGCGTACCAAACCAATTCACATTCGCATTTATAAGTTTAGTAAGGGTTTATAACATTTTAAGTAATCTTAAAAAGTATTTAAATTTGTAAATTAGATTTGGAAATTTCAGCTATCAAATTAAGATCACATCTTAACCGTATAAAAGTAATAATGACTTTTGATAAAGATTCATCAGTATTAAGAGCTTGTTTAATAAAAAATGTTTTCGTTCTTTGCAGGTAAAATAACTCATTGGATTAACATCGGAACAGCACGGTATCATTGAAACATTCTACGTAATCGTCCAGCTAGTCGATATGTCGTTATTTAAAATAGCTTTACGATCATTTCCTAACACTTCAAAGGGGATCATTAAATGTCGACGGACACTCATCGTATACATTTCGATTTCCGAGACGTGCGTCGCTTGCGAACGCCACGCACCGGCAGTGGCTACTCTCACTGTCAACATGGACTGCCAATTTGCATTCGACGTTGTGTAATTGGTTGACAGCGGATTCTAAATTTAAACATTGTAGGTCGAATATGGAACGCGTTAGGGTAAACAGGTGACATTGCAAATAATTACAAATGAAATCACGTACGTTTTCGTCTTAATAGGTTTTAGTTCCATTGGTATTTACTAATACACAAATTCAGTTTCTTTTAGTTGCTAATGTCCTCTCAAGGTCAAATACAAAACAACACAGTCATTATATAGCCGACATTACCACAGTCAATTTTTCCAGTAGCTATTGTCCATGAGCAACAGGAATGTTTAAATGGATTACTGTACTGTTTAGACAATAGAACTTAAGATACACTCAACATACTTCATTTATATGTATATCATTACAATTAAAACGCTTCTAGAAAATTCCACCTTCGAAGAGCATTGTTTAACAGAATTAATTAAAATTTGCTGTTTAATAACTTAATGCAACTATAATCTTTCTAATTCAGTTTCATGTGAAAATGTAGAATGAATACAGAATTTAGATACCAATTACGATTTAAGTCGGTTATTTTTAATCATCTCCGACGAACAGAAATATTGGATTAGACATTCTCGTAGTCGTATATTCTTTAATTGCATATTTATCAATAGTTCCTAATTGAAAGTTATTGAACTAAACATTTTAACTTGAAATTTATACCGTGTAGTAAATACTTATGGTATAAGTCGCGACATTTTCTATCACCTTTATGTATTCTGTAATCTATTTTTGAAGTGAAAAAGGTAATGGCGCTGTTGAGAGTAAATTCTGGCATGCATTACGTAACATTCCGCAATAGTCATATTATTTTTTACGCCACCTATCGCTTAAGTCCTCGAACTACATTGTTTACTATTAATATCTTAAAATGTTTGATATTTTTAGACTTATCGTACATATTTTGAACGCCATTGTACATGCTCAATCTTAAAAAATATGATTAATTTATGAATTTAAGGTGTCTTTCAATAGCAATCAATTTTGATGTTTTATATACGCTGCTCCCTGCAACGATTCATACTGGGTTTTCTTATGTAATAAAGACGTAAATTTTCTGTCTACTTCTTGGAAAACATATCGATAAACAACTCTAAATCAATTTAAAGATAATTTTCCTAAAGAACAATCTAAGCTGCATACAATTACGTTTTTTTTTTATATGGCTAAAGAATAATGATACAAGAAAAATTCAAGAGAGCCCACTTTTAATTCATATAAGACACGTAGTACGCATAAAACATTAACAACGTTTTGACATGAAACAGCTATCACCAGCTAGTTAAAAATGAGAATATTACTGACCATTAACCTATTTCTTTTGTTTGAAAATTGTGTCTTGTCACAAGACACCCTGAAATTTAATTGTATACTAGCTTCCTGCCTGGGATTCGCACAGATGTACTAATAAAAAAAATGAGATTAACTCTTACTTTTACAAACGGTCATGTAATTAAATAAAATTACAACTGATCATCTCCCAGTCTCTCGATTCTCTCAACAATTTTGAAGATCTTCCTACTGTCTTCTGTCTTACTCCTTTTTTTATATGTAGATTTTATTACCTACATTTTTCAATTTTGTGTACAATTTTTCAAACATATTCTTTATACAAACGTTGTCCTAGCAATTACAAACACATCAAAAAACGAATTAATCAAATATTTGCAGCCGTTCTGAACTGATTCGTTTACATACTTTCTGCAATTGGTATTTATTTATTTATAATAGCTACGTTGTGAACGCTTAAAAAGGAACAGGGATTTTATAAGTATAGGTATGCTTTGATTCCTCCAATTATGTAACATATAACGTCATGATATTTAACATAGACCGGAGTCTAAAGAGGTTACCTTTTCGATTCAGTGCGACCACCGCTCGTAAAATAGGGGGTGGTATTCTCCAACTCATGAATACGTTAGTCGGACAGGGTGGGCTGGTTTAATAGTTAAATAGTTACGGAGGAAGGAGTATTTCTAAATTTAAGGCGTCGTGTAAGAAATTGTAACGTGAAAAAACATGAGACATTCGTTACCCTCAATCTTGTGTGTAAGCACTATAATGTAGCAAGTTATATTTTTAGTTATTTTTGTTGGAATCTTACATACATTTAACTATTTCTGATGTCATCTTAATGAAGGATGTTTTGTGATCATTGATAATATGAGAGAATTCAAAGCCATTATAATGAGATTCGAAAAATTAAGGACTTCCTGAAAAGTGGACAACAAATTTATATTATATATATGTGCCAGGCAAATATTACAGTCTCATATTTAAATTTATTGTCTATGAAATTTTCTATAAATTACTTGTGTATGAGTGTGTGAGAATGTGCATGTAAGTGTGTGAGTGTGCGTGCCAGTGCGTGTGTGCATTAATATTATTAATAACATAAGATTTATACAGTTCTTAATTTTATATTTCTTTTCAACTTAATTGTTCCAAATAATTGAGTGTTTAATTTATCATTATTTATTTTATACCTACTAAATATATTTTATCGTAAATGTTTCAATTTAACTCCAACTTGATATTTTATGATATAAATTATAAACGTCCACCAAAAATCGTAAGAAACTTCGTTCCGATCAGCGTGCGCGTCCATAAACCCCTCGTGCCTTTTTAATTTTTGCTATGACTTGATCGTGGATTTTTTTTTAATATTTATATGTAGATGCTCATGCTGTAAGCAATATCAAATCGATTCATTATTACGATTATATCCAATAGTAAACATTATAAACCGTGATATGAAAACGGCTGAAAGGTTCTGGCAAACATACCCTTCGGGGAGCTATTTCCTACTGAAACCGTATTTGAAAAGGAAAAATCTGGGTCTACAAACATCTGATACATGAAGATTCTAAAGTTAATATTAAAATGGTAAAATATAAATTTGAACATTGTCAGTATTGGAAAACTGCTCAGAAATAGTTCCAGTTTCAATTTCTTAAGACTATTATCTTAAGTCGTAGTATATAAAATGTATCTTATAAATATAGTGGTGTGTGAAAATTGTAACGCATAGGGGATATCTATGATAAGTAATTATATTGAATATACGTATGCATATTTACTTTATAATAAACAATAATTGATAAACCTATATACAGTAATGGATACACAAAACTGAACTTTTATCTTTCTAAATCGTTTGGTCCTTATCATTTCAATGGATATTTTTATATAGGTGTTCTTTTCTTTGTATAGATCAATAATAACCTTTGCGTGCGATATTACCAGGACCTTTTCCACCAGCAGAAATACAATGAATAAAGAATGACTGTGTTTCTCTAATAAAAATATTGCTTTTACGACTTACGACTTACGATGATTATTTTTAATTCTTTAATTTCTAGAATGTAACGGTAAGAAGCATTTTCTATCAACCTTCCAGAATTGCACGGGAAAGTTGTTTACCGATGTGCATAGTACTAAATAATTTAATACATTTTTAATAAGTGATTCAAGTAAAGGCTACGTACTAAAGGCTCGAAAGAGTTCGGCGACATTATTTGTGTACGCTAATAATATGTTTCTTTTTAACACTGTGTTTTATCGTTTGGCCACAATCTCATCTGATGTTAAGTGACGATGTGGTCTAAGATGGTAAAGAAGCTAAACCTAGAGGGGGGCTGCTTCTAAAGTGTAAATATCGGAGATATCAATAGGTGTTTGGTGATAGAATTTCAACTTGAGCGTGGTAACTAGCCAGACGGACATAGAAAAAGCCCTACCAATATTATTATCAATGTTTAAAAGAAATAGGTTTACAGTGACTTGCGAGCAAGGTTTCGAGAAAGAACGATGTAAACGCCACAGTAATATATGTTTATCTGCTTTGTATCGTTGATTAGTTAACAGGAAAATTGTAACGTTGTTATTGCGGTTACGTTAATTTTTGTTGTGATGCAGTCGTAATTCTCTTCGTAATGACGGGTTCTTATGAATATTTTGATTTAATGTAGTATATAATAGTTCTACTGTTTGAACTTAATGCCCAAATTTAAAATTCGTTAATTTTAATCATTAACGGTGTCTACGACTTCGTGCGCTTATTTGTATAAAACGTATGAAGCATTATAATTGAGAATATGAACAAGGATCTTGTTTATCTTGTTTGCTTCACTAACATCAGAGAGAGCCACGTAGAATTGTCCATGCAGCTCATACTAAATTACAGATTTCAAAAACACATATTTTTTTCTGTTATCCGATTTTGGATAACATTAAGACCCAAGCTAGGCTTAAGTTACTAATAGAACTCGCGTGAAAATTCATCGCATACTTTTGAAAATTAGCCTGCTTAAAAAGACAGCCATAGTTTCAAAAAATGGTCTTACAGTATTATTCTGTTACATTCCGTATATTAACCATAATTCGTTTTTGTATGTATAGATAATCGATACAGGCTATGATCCATCAGAATCTACCGTTTTATTAGAGTGTAGATATAAGATGTCTTATATAGGAATAAAATTTTGTAATTAATTACAGTAAGATATATCTAAAAGCAGTGTCCACTAATAGATCGTATGAATAAAATTGTATAGATATATTAAACAGTACACGTATACAAAATACAATATACACTATTATTTAAAACAGTCAAAACTGACTATATTTGTAGGAGCCGATCACAGAAACTGCTTTGTCCGAAAACTCTAATCTAATTAATAGGCTGCCACATTATTTTTAAGTGTTATAGCCGTACTGTTGTAATACCATTCGGTTTTATGATATAATTATAACGCGTAAGAAGTCTCTTTTTGCATTTTACAAATTCCTAACCTTGATAACCACTTAGACTTGAATTAATAATACAGTCCTTTTAACACATATCTAGGGAGTTAGTCCCGCTAGGTAGATCCCATGCCGTATGAATGACGAGGCCGAGTGCTCCGCACCGCGCCGCGTTGTTAAAACTCAAGTCGTGTTGAGTCGCGCGCGCTAATTGTGCTCTAGGTAGAGGAAAAGTACCGACCCCCTTTCCCTCCCCGACCCACCGCCGCGTTAGTACCTCATAAACGAAGTGAACAGTAGGTACATCAGTTTAATAATTTAGAAATAACAATCGTCAAAATATTTACTGCGATTCTCTGTATTTTCTATATGTGAAATGAAACTCCAATACCGATTCACTGATCACTTGGCAATCCTGAGTGTTTTCTTTCACAGTGAAGGCTATGCTGCTATCCATTTTATTATTATATAAGTCGGCAGTAAGTGGCGCTATATAGTATTTGATTGTTATTACATTTTATATTGTAATTTAACGATAACAAATTAACGCGTGGTTGCTAGTTTATTATAAACTTGCTTTCACTAGCAACTTCCACTCTATTATAATGGTTCCGTTAGATTAACATTATTATTTATTCAACAAAAACTGTTCTTCGATTTCATATACAGTTATCTATTGTTACCGTTTAATAGAGGAAAACTGAAACGATGTTACGATTTAAAAAAATATTTAACCACAAAGTTTGCATCTTGTTGAAATGTAATAATATAAATAATTTCAAAACTATACTATGCTATACATACCGAATACTACTACTATATACTAATATATACTGACAAGAAAAAGTAAAATTCCGTCCAGCTGTTTCGGTTATAAATGAACATATACACCGTTAGGGTAAATTTCACAAATGCAATAATATTTAAAATAGATATTTGGGGAAATGTGCATTAGTCACAATTCCTAGTGTGATCAACTAATAATGAAACTTGTAAAAACAATATTTTTAAATAAGCTTTAATGGTATTCCAAAGATTTTTTGATTAACCCTGTTATTTTTTAAATGTTTTATACAAATTATAATTTATCTATACATATAAATAAAATTCGAGTCTCTGTTTGTAATATCAAAGTAACGACATTTTACTGATTTGGATATGAACGTATTCACGGTACTAATAACAAAAATACAATTTTTAAAATTTTTGTCTGTCTGCCTGTTTGTTCCGGGTAATCTCCGAAACGGCTGGACCGATTTTGACAAAAATTTCACTGACGGATAGTTAAAATTACGGCGGGTGACATAGGCTACTTTATTTTAGACTAGCTGTCATCTGTGGCTTCGTCTGTAATACTATCTGTAAAACGATTGGACTATTTTCACGGAACTTTCACTGCCGGATAGCTAACGTTTTAAGAAGTAATTAAAGTTTTTTTTATTTTGGACTACCTTTTACCCGTGGCTTCGTTTGCAGTACTATCTCCAAAACGTTTAAACCATTTTTTACGGAACTTCCACTAACAGACTAACTGATCTTATAAGAAGTAATTTATAACTATAAAAAAACGCATATATAATATTAGAGTATACAACATTTATTTCCATATATATATAGTAAGATGTTGGAATACATATTACTGCAACTTTAATAAACAGACGCATGTACTACTAAATTTTATATAGCAATACACTCTCTCCATTCCTTGTTTCGACGAGTCATTGTATAGAGGAAAAACTTAATAACTGTTGACATTGGCTGCATACAGCTTCCATGTATGATTCAAAAGAGACTACGTTTTTTAATTTTGCTTTTTTTGCCTCATCATGTGCATTGTATTACTTTTACTTGCTTCTCAACTACTTATAGTGTACTCTGTTGCTTTAATGTGTTACCTATAAATTAAAATATATTAAAATAAATGAAGATTGAATAAAATAAAATATATAACATACAGCATACAGTACTGGTTTTTAATATATCTCAAAGAATTAAGATTCAAAGTAAGTTGAAAATATTTAGTAATACTTTTCGACTAACTTACCTATTAATTGTAAGAAAAAACTTTTACAAACATTACACGAGTTTTAATTTACCTTCGACAAATAATTTAGTAGGCATGCCCATTTTTGGGGAGAACTAATAACCCGTTAGTAGTTTTTGTCCTACGTTTTCAGCTTCATTGTGTGCAATTGCAAATCGTTCCCTGTAAAACTAATAAATGCCGAAGGGTATTGGTAGTTTAATCGCAGCTGCACAAAACGCGGGCGACAAAACCAACCTCGGTTCCCGGCCACAACAACCCTGCTGAAGTTTAATTCAATCGGTGTGCCCCACTCAGTGTTGTGGGATGAGAAACTCGGGGTAACATGTCGGTGCTAGGCGAGGGGCGAGGGCAGGGGCGGCTCGGGGGACGAGTGTACGCGAAGCAGTGTTAATTACTACTCGTGTGGCAGACCACATATCGCGAACTTTGGCGGACAACGTTGTGCCTCCGACACTGTATTATTTATCTTTCAATGTCACCAACCGTAGTTATTATAATACAACAACGCATATGTATTTTACCGAGACGCGTAATTTAATGTTACAAAATATATAAATACTAATGAAAAATATATAATAAATTTATGTTTAAATAAAAACTGATACACGACACAAAAATATCCCTATTTTATGATAATATCATTACCGCATTTAAGAAAATGATACTAATTTAATTTAATCTGGTGTATAATTTGTACTAAAAAACAACCTTGCTTTTTGTTTATATACTCGTATGTAATACTATTTTAGGTCATAGTATCTGAAGAGATAATATTTATGTACCTAATATAAACTACTATATATATTGTAGGGGCATCATAGCGCCTATTGTAATAAGTATTACAACCAAGTCATTCAAAATAAGAAAAATTTTTTTGCTATCGAAAAATCTAGTAAAATAAATTTAAATGATTATAATTAGTCTTTTTCTAATGTATTTTAATTTTATAATTGTTTAAATAATTTGTATATACAAAATTATTAATATAAAAAAGATTCAATACTAAATACGTTGCAGATTTAAATCCAAAAACCTATCGCTACCTTGTATCTTCACAGTATACATATATCAAACATTCCTCTACCTCTCGTTGGAGACATCGTTTCCATGACGTCGACTAAAGGATAGCTTTCTATCTACGAGACATTCTTATGTAAATTTTTTGGTATCATTTCGAAGTTCTAACGTGGGTTAAAATATTTAATGAATTTTATACAATCACAGTTTTTGTTACCAATATTATTATTCGTATGTATAGTTATCAGAAGACTTTTAATTACTGAAACAGGATATCTGTCAACTAATGTCCGTGACTTCGATCTCATAAAAACGGTTTTGTTGTTCCATGGGAAACAAACATCGAAATCAATAGTGGGTTGTATTTATAAAGTGATTTCTTTTGCATCGCCTCAAATTTTTTCGTCTATCTATTGCATGTCGCAATACAGCCGACCGCGGAGTAAGGTTAAAGTGAGAGAAAGACGCTGGGTAGATCTAAAAAAAGTTTCACTTGCATTGTGGTTTCTTAAAACCACACATTTTTAAAATTATAATTTTGACATTAACATCTACAATAGTTTGTGAAAATTTAAGTTAGCGCAGTTAAATGTTATAATAATTGCTTAGCCGACGTAGGAAACCGTAATTATATATAGCGTAGACAATGCATTGAAAAGTTCTCTATCTATCAGTAAAAGCTTTGTCGGAATCTGTTCAGGAGTTTTGGAGACTAGCCCGGACAAAGAACAGACATTTGAAAAATATTCATGAGGTTTGACAGTAAACATTAAATATCTGCAATATAAAATTAATTTAAACCGTCCAAAACTAACCTTTTCGGATTGAAATATCATTAAACTTACCTTCGAAATCAAAACCTCTCAGCATCTAAGAAATATATTAAAAAGATTATTAGGGCCAAAATTATGCAAAAAGTCTGATAAATTCGCCCATAAAAGTAAAAAACCAAACAACAACATTTCCGGCAAGTTCTACTTTAACTTTGAATACATTTTGAAGGAGTTAGTGATACATCAAAATGTACCAGCAGCCCTTTTTTCTAGAGCATTTTATTTCCTACAAGAATATGTTCTAGACTTACGGTTCAGATAAGCCGTATAGAAGTTGTAAAATTCCATAGGTTAAAAAAATATCTCATGTTAATCAAAAGGGAAATGGAAAATCATGATATTACACCCCTTAATATTAAAATGAAAAGCTGGCCATTTCACAGTGTCATTTTTCTTTATCCCGGACAACATTGTCAGGGTACTTAAAACCAGGGTATTTGTGAAAGTACAGCCTATTATAAAACAGAATATCATAAGTATTAACGTATAACATATTTAGGACTTCTAATAAAATACATACTTTACGAGTTTAAGGTGCAAATAAAACTGGTAATACGACCCCCAAAAGGCACTTTTATGTGTACATCTCTAGACAATTTAGGGCTTTTCTTCGCATCGTTCATTTGATATAAAATATATCATGGTTAACATAAAATGGTCGGTTTGAAAATTGAAACATTTATAGGTGGTAGGCGAAACGATATCGAAGGCGCGGTGCGGCGCCTCCGTTGAGTCCATCGACATAAATTCGTATTAGTGCCACCTCAGGCCGACTTTACGACGCTTCAGACGTACTTATTGCTTGGTCTAGATATTTACCCAGCTTGTTATATATGTTTACGGAAAATTAATAATTCTTCAACGTGTTAACAAAATAATTCCAGACTTGTATTTTTCACTGTGAATAGAATAGACTGGTAGTTATAATTTTTTTGTTTCGACGTCTCCTAAAAAGCTTCGTTTTTATGGTAAAATAAAACGCTAACCATTTCTTCTATTACTAATAACACGTGCCGCAAGACGATCTATTTTCGGTTTTTAGAAAGTCATGTTTTTTTTTTATTTTCATGATAAATATTATTTTTCCTGAAATATGAACAATTTTGTAAAACAAATGAATAAGATTTCGTAAAATATAACAATAAGTTGGATCGGCTTGTGGAATATGCTGACAAATTAACTACCTTCTGCTTTTAATCAAAAGGAAGCTTTATCGGGAATATGTCGGAAAAATGTAATGGTTAACTACCATTCTTCATCTTCTTCTTTCTAGCGTTTTCCCGGCGTTATGCCAGGGTCGACTTTCCGACTTAGCTTCTTCCACTTTCACCGGTCTTCGGCATCCTTTTGTGTACGATTGTTCTCCTCCATATCCGCTTTCACAACGTCCAGTCCGCGTTTCTTTAGGCCTGCCGTGACCGTTGTGATTTGAATATACGAAAAATATTTTGATGGTACATAAATCGCGTCTAGTATAGCGATTTATGTGTAAAAAACGATTGAAAACAAAATAAACATTTCAGACTCCATTCCTACTGTAATTAATTAAATTTAATGTTTTACATATTACAAAACCATCCTTCAGACAGCAAATTATTCTTGTGTATTATTTTCTATTCTCTTTTCTATATAATAAGTCTATATTTATTATTAGGCTGACAAAGAAATATTATTTATCCTATAAAATAATACTCAAAATAGGAACAAAATTGCTAAAATCATACCTCCTTCTTGTTCTTATATTTCTTTTTCAGCTATCGGAATATCGTAATCAACTCCTTACACGGTTCAGTGAAATGTATAATCTATACTATTTATAATCTACATATATAAAGATGGAGAATTTCTATGTTTCAACGCAATAATCTTACAAACGATCGATAAAAGTTTAAAAAAATTGTCGCGTAAGAAAACCCATTAATTATTTATGGTTTTCGATTATTTAAACTTTATACTACAACCCTATGGAGGAAAGCAGAAATATGAACGCGAGTGAACCCGCGACGCGCAATCTCGTTAGGGATTAAATTTCATTGCTAGTTTCCGATTTCTTTCGTGTGTGTTTCGAGTTGATTTTAAATTTTTCTCGAGGAAACTTTTACAAGTTCGATTCAGAAACGAGAAAGTTAAATTTAAATTAGATTTAGTCCAAAGCTGAACTTTTAAACGGAGAAGACATCGTTGCGAGTGTTGAGAACTTTATAAGTATCGATAGAGAATTCGAAGTGACTTGATTGTATATTTATGGGACAAAATTAAAACAACATTTAAAAAAGGTGAGATGTTAGGTTTTATTAATCACTAGTAGGCTTCCGTGGCTTTCTACTGTATAGTTTTATTATTTAATAGGAACTACCTATTTTATCCATTTTAATTACGATTTGTCTTTAATTTTTTTAATTGTAGTTTTTATCATTGCTACTAAATCACCCGTTTATCGATTTAAGTCGCTTGAAAGTTTGATGATATGCCAAAATAGTACTTCTATAAATCCTCTGTTTGTCTTTAAAAATTTGTCAAAATTGCTTTAACTGTTTTGGAAATTATCTTGGACAAACAAAAGTCACAATGCAATCAACTACACTTTATATTCAGTTTTATACATTGTACAAAAATATATACTGCTTAAAAAAACAAATATGAAACAGCTGGTAGTTGCTACTTAGCTCTCAAGGGCGCGGTCGAAAAGATTTTTAATCTTTTGAAAAGTTTATGGGTCAAACATAAGTGTTTGACTGAGATAAATACTTCAGGAAACTCAAAGCTAAAACATCACTACACGTTTACAGTTTAAAGTAGGTACTAAATTTACTCCGTAAGCGCTTCCAGCATTGAAATGTTATAATTCATTAAACTTCATTGCTACAAATACTCTTTGAAGCTAATTTTATTTTTCCGAAACGGAACCGACCAAGTAATTTTCCAGCGAAAAACCATGTAACGTATATTATGTAGCTATATTTCTAATAACTAGTAATAAATATAGGAAGTTGCAAAAAGTCTGTGCAGTTTGATGATATATGTACGTTTTTTGCAATTAACAATTCATTAGTAAGTAATAAACATCGTATTTTTACACAACCATATAATTGTGCTCTAATTACTATAAGCAATTTTTATAATAAACGTAAAGCAAAAAAATTGGATTCTTCCTTTTCAGTCCATGTCCATATACTGATATTAAACGGAATTCAATTTAAATGGAAAGTATTATCACTTTAATATAAAAGATATACAAGTTCTATTTCTTTTCATAAAGTTTCCTACATTTTATTTATGTACTGTGGCAATATGGTACACATAATTCGTAATCTATTAATTGAACTACATATGCGGTATATCTAAAGGTAGTAACAATATAAGTCATAGAGCGCATATAAGCCAAACATAAGTTCTGCAATGAACTCTTTTGACACAAACAATGAATATTATACCTAGTAATTTTATTTCTATTAATTAATTATTTTAATATCTTAGTTAAACCTAGACTTGCCTGTCCAACTTTAGCGAGTTGAGTATATAGAAAGACATCGGTCGGTGCGAAATACTTTAGTTATATGTAGTCCGGTGAAACTGTGGAGGCCTTGCCAGGTCAACAGTGTAGTCAGTTCGAAAAAAAATAAAAATTTAGTTATATTAATTAATTATTTTAATATCTTAGTTTAACCTATACTTGCCTATCCAACTTTAGCGAGTTGAGTATATAGCAAGACATCGGTCGGTGCGAAACACTGTATTTCTATTAATTAAATATTTTAATATCTTAGTTAAACCTAGACTTGCCTGTCTAACTTTAGCGATTTGAGTATATAGAAAGACATCGGTCGGTGCGAAATACTTTATTTCTAATAATAAACTATTTTAATATATTAGTTTAACCTAGACTTGCCTGTCCAACTTTAGCGAGTTGAGTATATAGCAAGACATCGGTCGGTGAGAACACTGTATTTCTATTAATTAATTAATTTAATATCTTAATGAAACCTAGACTTGCCTGTTCAACTTTAGCGAGTTGAGTATATAGAAAGACATCGGTCTGTGGGTAATACTGTATATCTATTAATTAATTATTTTAATATCTTAGTTAAACGTAGACTTGCCTGTCCAACTTTAGCGAGTTGAGTATATAGTAAGACATCGGTCGGTGCGAAATTAAGTGAGTTTGTTGAGTGTAAACAGGGATAATCCTTGGCTTGACTATGATTAGCATATCGCGGGAGTCGGCGTTCGTTCCCGAGGGGCATCTGCAATTTAAATCAGGGACTTGGTCGGGACGGGCCGGTTCCTTAGCTGCGTACTCGGAATTTGAGATTTACTACGATTGGATGATTTGGAGTTCGATTTTCTGGTTGTTTGAACTGATTGAATTTGCTCTTAAAATTGACTTGTACGACTCTCTCTCATAACTTATATGATTTTAAACAGATTGTTAAAAGTTTAAAAAAATGTAATGGTATTAATTTAACATCGTAAAATACTTTCGATTTTTCTTAGATTATTATCGAAAACAGACATTTGAAAAATATGTTTGTTTTTATTTGAAAGTTAGTAAGAATTGTTGAACTTGTCAAAAGTTGGACTGCGGGAAGACCACCGCCACCCCTATTTCCTGCTGCAAAGAATAGCAATACTCACTTTGCTGTGTTCCTTTCCGAAGTGTATAATTGCAACATACATACACTAACACATTAGACGTTTCAATTCACACATCTGTGTAACCTATAACTCACTTCAGAACTACAATATATTTCTAAAGGCTGTAGTGGTCATTTAACATCAGGTGAACAACAAGCCTACTGCATGCTACTTCGTAACTTAAAAAATCAAGAAATAAGGAACTTCGAATTGCTAACACATTCGTTATTCTCTACTTGGCTGTGTTGTCAGACTAGTTTGGTTCGAAAATAATCTTACCTGATAAAGTCTGTTATATATTATTAAATTTATATCGAAATTGTCCGTTGGAGTTAATTACACAAAACCAATAAGTTGCCCGCATTAATTATTATTTTTGTACCAGAATCGTATGACACTGAAAACTGTTTCACTTTCTCAATCCCAATTTCCATGTGAACTCCATAATGGTGATTGGAGTCATTAATCAAATGCTCTATAACAACAGTGGAAATATTTTAATGGTATTAATGTTAGTCGAGTGTTGAAAATTAATTTAACACTCACATGCGAAAATGTAATGCTGTGTTTCAAAACGAAGCGAGTGAAAACATAGGTATTGTTTCAAACCTGAAACACACGTCAACGTTTATTAATCTAACAATTAATTATGACTTTGATAGATGTAGGTACATGTCTCTCTTCTCAATATTATTTGAGAAAGTACAATATTTTGATGTTTCAGTAAAAGATTATGTCATTGGTAAAAAAGGTGTGTGTGTACTTATGTACACGCGTTAGAAGTTATACTTCTATGGCGTAACAAGATAAAAATATTTTCAGAAATGTTATCTTTCGCCTTATCCTACGTTTGTAGAAAAAACAACACTAACAATAGACAAAAGGTATTTAATACATACATACTTTTTTTTAAATAAAATGTTGACTATAGCTAACTTCAGGGTGTCGGTTTTTCGTGACGGTGTGCGCGCGCATCGTAAAAATTTACTCGCGTCATTTTTACCTAACGCGCCAAAAGAAGTATGAATGCTCCTTGTAATAAAATTTCTCCTCCTTGGTGGGACTCTGAATGTACGAATATTATTCACGCAAGAAAAGAGGCTGAAATCACTTATAATTTATCTATGACAGTATCTAACTACATTAACTATCAACAGATTGCAGCACGCTGTAAGAGACTGTTAAAGTTAAAAAAAAAGTGTGGGTGGATTCACTTTTGTGAAAACCTGTCTCCCCTTACTCCTTCCAAAATAATTTGGAAACAAATAAAAAGATATCGGGGTGCTTATGATATCGAAAATCTGACCTCTAACGATTCATCTTGGGTGGAAGAATTTTCAAATAAAATAGCACCTCCTTTTGTTCCCAACTTAAATTCTCTCCCTGAGAACCCCTTTACTGTTTCGCATAGCATCCCTAGTCCATTAGTTTCAACTCACTGGTTAGATTCACAATTCTCGCTAACTGAATTACAGTATGTTCTTGATAGGCTTGTAGACTCTGCTCCAGGCATAGATTTTATACCTTACTCCTTCATCACTAAAAGTAACAAAAAGACAAAACTTTTATTTTTAAATATTATCAACTCATTGTACTCCAGCGGTGTAATTCCCGGATCCTGGAAATCACAGATTATTGTCCCCATATTAAAATATGGGAAAAATCCTTCAGACCCTAATTCTTATAGACCTATTTCTCTATCTTCTACTTTATCTAAAATCATGGAGCACATGGTTAAAAACCGACTGGAATGGTTTATAGAAAATAATTGTTTATTAGCAAAGTCTCAAACAGGATTTAGGAAAAATATGTGCACCATTGACAACCTCAGCATAATAACAACGGATATCCGATGTGCTTTTAAAAAAAAGGAATTTTTGGTAGGAGTGTTTCTGGATGTGGCTTCAGCTTATGATAAGGTTCTCCTTCCGGTACTCAGGAACAAGCTCGTTCAGCTGAGTGTCCCAGAGAAGATGACCAACTACATAAGCAATCTTCTGATGGAAAGAGTGATCCATATTAAGACTCGAGAAGGATTGTGTAGCCCAAGATTTGTATGGGAAGGCCTACCTCAAGGCTCTGTCCTGAGTCCTATGCTTTATAATATATATACTGCTGATCTCAGCCAAACAGTAGAATCTTTTTGTGAAATATTACAGTATGCAGATGATTTAGTACTATACGTTTCTGATCCTTCTATTGCGTATGCAGCTAATCAATTAAATACAGCTTTATCATACTTAAGACAGTGGCTTGATGCCCATGGTTTGTCATTATCTGTACCTAAATCTTCAGCTGTTATATTTTCTAAAAAAAGGCAGGTACCGTGTATAGAGATAGTATATAATGGAGAATATATCTCTTTGAAGGACCAGGTAAAATTTCTTGGTATAATATTGGATAAAAAGTTAACCGGGGTCCCTCACTTTGATTTTGTCATAGAGAAATGCGAAAAATCAATAAACATACTTCGAACTTTGGCTGGCGTTTGGTGGGGTGCTCATCCTTATACGCAGAAGCTTTTGTATAATGCTATTGTCCGAAGTCATCTAGATTATGGGGCGTTTTTACTTGACCCTTGCAAAAAAGATGCTTTAATAAAACTAAATGTCATTCAATCCAAGTGCCTGAGAATAATCGTGGGTGCTATGAAGTCCTCCCCAACCAATGCACTACAAGTGGAGTGTGCAGAACCGCCACTGTATCTTCGGCGTCAATACCTATCAGATAGGTTCCTTTATAAGTTGTTCCAAAACAAAAGTCACTCCTTAATCCCCAAATTGCAGATCCTTTTGCAAGAATTTGAATCCCTTGGCCATCAATCCCTGCAAGATCTTCCTTGTATACTCCAATCATTTACTAAAATTAACAAGTTACCATTTCCAATTTTTAAATCCGAAATCAATCCTTTATTTAATACTAATTATTTTGCACTAACGTTTCAACCGACCATTATGTTGGAATTTGATATTCATAAGGACACTGTCGAAGCTAACAGAAATTTTCAAGATAAACTAGCTAAAGATTGGGATGGTTGGGTTGCAATTTATACTGATGCCTCTATGCTAGTCAGCTCGGGACATGTTGGTGCTGCGGTTTGGGTGCCGAAGCATAAAATTATATTAAGTTATAGATGTCCTCCCGGCACTACAGTGTTTACTGGAGAAGCTATAGCTATCCTTGAAGCTGTCCTCTTTATAAATGCGCACAAATTAACCAGGTCCATCATTTTTACCGATAGCAAAAGCTGTCTTGAAGCTATTTTGTGTAACCCTTTTCGGTCTAAAGATAAACACCCAGTAATACTTACAATTAGGAAAGCATTGTATGAGTGTCACAATTTAGGTTTTAGTACGGTTCTTGCCTGGATCCCGGGGCACTGTGGTATCTCGGGCAATGAGACTGTGGACTCCTGCGCAAAATGTGCTATTCAGTCTGGGTCCTTGGACCACTACAGGATTTACGCGAGGGACTTATGCTTATTGTGTAAACCGGGGTTGTTTAATGCATGGCAAAAGAGTTGGAATATGTCCCGAAAATTAAAGGGCAAGCATTATGGCTCTTTGCAAATTGATATCCCACAAAAGCCATGGTTTTTTAAATTTAGAAATTTTACCAAAGATGTTACCTCCATCATTTGTCGTCTCCGCCTTGGTCACGCATGTACACCAGTACATTTGGCTAAATTAAGGATAAGGGATCACTCTATTTGTGAGTGTGGCTTAGAGGATGGATCACTTGATCACATATTTTTTAATTGTTCTAGAAACCGTTTCTCTTTATATGATATTCTACCACCTTCTATTCCTCGTCCTATTAACATTATGTGTCTCTTAACTCTTGTTGCAAATAACCACCTAATTGTAGAATGCTTATCAAAATTTATTAAAACTAACAAAATTAAACTTTAGGTTTTAGGGTCTTTCTCTTTTTATTTTTCTGGTGTGTGTTTGTAATCTAACAATATGTTTTATGTGTAGCTTACATGGGTTTCTTTTGTGGTTTCTGTTTGTAGGTAGTCCGGTCCGGAGATGTAAAATAAAATAAAATAATAATATTAAAAAACTGTTGGGTACAATCTCTATCGTTTATGGCTCTATTCACTTGACATTGGCGAAATTGTGTGCACACACATGTTGCCATTTTAAAAGAAGAAGAAGAAGAAGAAGAAGTATAACTTCAAAAACTATTTTTGAATGTTATTGCGGTTCTCCATCGAATATGTTAACAGTGTTTTGGATTAGGTGCTAAGAAATACTTATAATAGGAGCATTTTAATATTTATTCGTATCATATTTTTGTATGAGTTTCATGCCACTATATCGCTCCATTACAACTTAGTTCAAATGAAAAGAATTTTGTTTTGATATTTTTTTGTTTATATGAAATTGATAATATCCACTCTGAAATGGAAGTAGAATCAATAAAAATCATTTAAAGTTGCTAAGAATAAAGTTATATAATTAATAATGTCAAGTGAATATCGTTGGTACGGTGATCAGAGGGCGAACGTGCCTTAACCTGCAACCGAATTTGCAATTTAAATAAGACAATGCCAGGCTAGATTTCTTGCAAGCGTTATTTCAAATTATTCCGATGTTACCAAATTTATTGAAAGAGGAAGGAACAAAAGTATTGCTCTTTAATAAATTTCAATGTTTTACTGAGATTAATATTTATATACTAATTATTTATAGTTAAAACTGTCTGATTTAAAGTTCTATAAGTATGTGCATTACGTCATTATTTTAGTTACGTCACCACAAATATCACATCATATAATACGACCCGCAACCTCAATGAACAGTGCCATGTCTATGCATTTTCTATAATTTCGTTACTATGATTCAATGACATTTTTTTTAAATTAAAACCCGTTTTTTTTTGCTTAGCCATATATGTATATTAATGTCATACGCAAATCTGATAATTAACTGAATGTGTTACAAAAAGGTAAGCTCATTAGTATATGCAACTAATGAGTTAGTGATGTAATGTTTTACGTAAATAAAAGTATTTTTAAAAAGATCGTTCGTCTTTATACTTTCTAAAACTATATAAACTAAAATTATATTGATCTGGGTAAGTTCAACTTAGATATACAAGCAATATAAATAACTTGCTCAAAACATCTATAAATAATTACTATAATTATTATAATATATTTTAATGAGATGAGGTAAAGATTTTTACCACAGTTTTTAATGCTATTAACAGTTTCCGAATTGTCTCCCAGGAACAGAGTTTTTAGTATATAGTAGGATTAAGAGAGAGAGAGTCGAATCCACCTTAGTTTTAACTGAACACATTAACTAGGCAGTTGACGAAGCTACAAAACTAACCAACTTAAATACGAACGCATGACGGCAAAATAAAGGGCATTAAAATATTATTATCTCTTCAATATAGCTGCATAATGATCATCTCGATATGGTCGGCATTGTTATTGAAACGAACAGGGACGATTAATTATCCATTGAACATAATTTGGGCGGACCAGTGAACCAGTGCTGTGCTCGACTCGTCCGCCTGATTTCAATTGATATCATTCGTTGTCTCTTTTTATAAAACTTTTATTAATTTTACATTTAAAACACCGTTATTCATTTTTCGTTATATCTAACTGGATATTATTCGATTTAGCGCCTTAATCTTCTATGTGAACATGTTCACAGATAGTAAAATATGTCCATTTGAACATGGGAGATTAATAAAGTGAATCAATATGTATATATATATATTAAATGAAAATGGAAAAGTGATGTAGATTTACAAATGCAAATAGTCTTCCCGTAATGTTTTGTTTTATATTATAGGGGGCAAACGAACAGGTGGGTCACCTGATGGTAAGTGATCACCGCCGTCCATAGACACTAGCAATACCAGGGGAGTCGCAAGTGCGTTGCCGGCCTTTTAAATATGTGGATCTCCGGCGCCCTCACTGACCGAACGAAACGCAACAGTGCAACCACTGTTACTTCACGTCGGTTTTCTGTGAGAGGGTGGTATTACCCCGGGCGAGCCGACCCATTCATGCTGAAACCAGTAATAGCTTCAGCATAGCTCTACCACCTACCTGTACACACAATTTAAAATAGTATCGCATATATCATAAGTATCTGCTATTGTATGTACTTAATGACATTCATCATAAAGTATTATTACGTCTGCTTTTTCCTACTCTTCTATATAATTATTAGACGTACAGTTCAGGATATCTGTTTATATCAAATATTTTGTATACCGTTTTACATTTAACATGGAATGCCGACCACAGTAATAGTTTTACCAATTTAATATTATTTGATATATTAATTCATAACTTATTTTAACGCTATTCTAGAACGTTTTCCTCAAATGATTTTATTGTATAGTGTTACCGAAGAAGGTTCACATGATAGAATTAAATTTTTATCAGAATCGGTGTATTCCTTATAAATTCTTCACTATCAAAGGAAATAACAAAATTGTTTTCGTCGTCCTACCAACAAATTTTGTCTGCTTCCAAGACGAAAGGCATCTTTATCGTTGCGAAACTTTTTCTTCCTTGTGTTGAGTCTCGGGATGGAGAACCCCTTTTAATGAAACTTTAACGGGCCGTCTGCAATTTAGATAAGTAGATACCTTTCTAGTCTGTTTCAAATTAAATTAAATTTTATTAGATACTGTAATTAGGGATTTTGTTTCGTTATAAAATAATTGTATCAAGGCAATATAGATACTGTAATAACCAATGAACCATCATACGACTTTCTCAATCTTTGCATGTTAGTCAATTCATCTTTCCGTTCTCAATATATATTTTGAAAATAAAAAAAAGTCAATCGTAATCATAATACATTAAAAATGCTTAATAGGCATAAATTGTAAAACAGAACAAACACCCCAAAGATTCAAACTTTACCAACTTCGGCACTTACGCGCTGTTTTTACTGTAAATTCTCTCCCTTCACTTGTTTCCCGAGATATTTATAATCGTCGACTTTCCCCAACTTACTGTCGCCAACGAAATATCCTTTTAATGGCCGCTGGAGTGTCGGGTCGTCTGCAATTTAGATTAGTCCTTTAATTAAATTAACATTATGATCCCTATCTCTGCGAGCCAGGTGGTTCCCGTTATTGCTCCTACGCGACGTTAGAACTCTGTCTTTGCATTCTTTTTGAGATTTATATGTAACATTGAATTTTGTTTAGAACGTTTCATACTGAAATCGCTCATAGTATCTATTACTAGTGACCCACCCCGGCTTCTCATGGGTATAATGTACTAATATGTCGTTATAAGTGTATGAACGATTTAGAACCATTTTTTTTGCGCTTTGATATTCACAGTTCATCAAAGGTAGGAAATGCCATCAACTATATTTTCATTGTTCGTAATTTTATTACTGTGATATCCTCTAAGATAATCATTGAGATTATACACTATAAAAGGGAATTTTGATCTTTAGATCTATATTTCACTGTAGACCTAAAATATAGCAAATACTAACAGTAATAAAAACAGATTCACAAATAATCAAATATTTTTAATATATAAAACATAATAGTGATTACTGTGCGTTACCCTTAGAAAATATACATACATCAACAAGGACTTTCCTGTAAGCATTATTCAGATGTACAATTCCGTAGTACATCATTTTAATGTATGTATCTCAAAAGGCGTTACCAATGTAAGCGCCTGAAAAATTCTTTATTTACGAATTTTAGTTGTATAAAATCATTAATAAATTAATTGCAAAAAATAAGTTAATATGCGCTTTTGCGTATGCGTACAAAACGATACCAAAGCATTAAAGCCAAACATAATATTGGAAAACAAGACTAAGTAGGTTTCCCGCGGGATGACACAAAGTTATATCCTGACGTAGGCCCAGGCGTGTGTTTCACTATTCTGTATGTATAACGTGGATAGAATTCACCCCTCTCGATGTTTCTTGCAAGTAATCACCGGTGAGTACTACGTCGATGTTATTAATGGTAGTGGATAAATAAACGTTTTTAAACCGAGAAAAAGACTATCCAGAGAGATAAATTTAAGATAATGAACTAAAATGAAGTTGTAAATATTTTTGTTTTTTTAGTATTTTCAGGGAATAATCTAATGAAGGGATGGACTCAATATAATGAATAATATTTGACATTACTTATGTATATTAACTGGTATTAAAAAATAATATGGCATAGCTCTTCTAGAATCAATAGGAACGTTTAAAAATAAGTCATCTAAATCCGTGAAACTGATTCTAACTTAAACCCATACAAACATACAATGACTTTATATAATTACTAGTTGGTGTCCGCGACCTCATTATTATTTCATTCATTTTTTGTTAGTTTGCCATATAAGACAATTGGCCCTTATTAAAAATAAATCTGGATGTCTTCATTTGATATAAACTTATTAAAATTTTAAGGAACTATGCCGCCAGTCATGTATGATATAGGGCAAGCGGTATGTATGGTGCACGTGCAAAGAAGAGGGAAAGTAAACGGATAATATTATTTACAAAGGCATTTAGCAAGCAAAGTATGTTTTTTGTAATTTTAATTTTTTACTGTACATAAAATATATTGTAGAGATAATAAAAAAACCCAGACGAAGTCACATGTATCAGCTAGTAAACAATAATTTGAAATTATTCCCGTCAAGTAAATAGGTTGATAGAATTGTTTTTTTTCTTATCCATGTTTGTCATGGCAATATTTTATTATTTTGTGAGGTTATATTATTACTTAAAAATTATATGCATAGGTATTATATCTAGTTTCAGAAGCATACAATGATTTCATAAATAATATAAGGAGTAATCGAGAAAAATTTCAAAAGATTGCGATGTTAATTGAAACTTCTGAATTCGGGAAGTTGAATAATTTAATCAGAACTTGATAATATTAAAAGTTCGAATCTTTTAAAGTCAAATATTTGAAATGGATTCAATGATTTCAATTACGGTTTACAGTCCGGTTGTTCTTCGAACGTCGACTACCCTTTTTTGCTTCTTTTCCACTATTTGCGTTCGTTTTATCTATTTTCCTAGGGCCACAGTCTCCTGACGGGCGCAGGTCAACCGTAAAATTACAAATATCTCTATCCGAAGCAATCGTTTACGTTTAACCAAACATATTTCAATTTCGTTTCAGTAAAACAATATGTTATTGGATGTCTTTCTGTCTATCACAGACCAGCTGTTTATACGGAAACGGTTTGTTGTTGTTGATTTTACATTTACATGAACAATTTGGAAATATTTCTATGAATTTAGACTACAGACACATACGCGTTATGTTTCATTTTATATTGATATTAACTGTACCACGTGGAATGAATATCGACTTACATGATTGATATAGCCAATAGAATTGTTAATATTATAATCATTACAACGCAACAGTAAGTAAAAGTAAATTAAAATACATATATATATAAATAGTTAATAAATAAAAATCAATTGCTCAAAGTATGTGAGCACATCACTTCCGAACGGCTGCAATATTTGTTTAATTCTTTTTTTTAGTTGTTTTTTGTAATTGTTAGGAATAAGTTTCTCAGAAAAATCACACCGAAAAGTGAAATATATGCGCTTAAATATATCTATAGTGAAAAGTGTGTAAGACAGAAGGTAGTAGGTAGGGTCTTAAAAAAATATTGACAGGTTGACATTCAGTTGTTATGTTGCCATTTTATTTCATTACATGGTCATACTTTTGTAAAGGGAAAATTTTAACTAATTTTCTTCATTAACCCCTCAACTGATTTTTTAAGACCCGGACCTCAAAACGACGGATTACGTTTTTAATTTTATTTTTATTTCACAACAACGTACATTGTAAATACAAATGAAAAAAATATTTAAATACACTTATCAGAAAAAATATAATTTTACAATATATAAGTTGTTATTTTTCAAAGTTTTCAAAGGTATTTTTTAAGCTTATGCTGCCAACAGTCTAATGACTTATGCCCCATGAGGTCTACATTCGTTTGTATGCAACTTAAACCTTTATAGTTTTGGACAGTTCAGAGGTTAATATATCCATACGAAGTTAGGTCGGGTAACTAGTAAAATAAAAAATCCACATTTGACGTAGTTCCTTACATTGGAAATAATTCAGAATACGCATATGACTTTTTATATTATAAATATTCCGATACGACGACCAAATGGATGTATCCGTGTGCTGAAACTTAAAAGTTCGATACACACCGACGCGACGTCTATGAGGCCAGAGGGAAAGTTGTGAATTATTGCCACTGACATTGACGACCCGAAGAAAAATTGCTCTTCAAAGTTTGAGTAGGTACTTGCGAAGTTAGTTTTGAGCATCAGTCTGTTATTGGACATTTCTGATGAGTTATACAATTTTTTATTTAATACCGCCTCATACCAACTTTCACATGGAATAGAATGGATGGAATCATATCAATATTTACATCCCATTGTTTTTTTTTTCTAAGTCAATAATTATGATTCGACTGAACTATGTAGAATAAACTTCTTATAATTAAGAACGGCATAAATGTTTCATACATTCATACAATACATTTTACATTAATCCGTAGACTCTGTATCTGACACAAAATCTACCGTCAGCAAGGTCTAAATAAATAATTATTTACATCACTTACTATCTAATATGCATCATCGAAAGTATTTTAAAGAAGAAATATAAAAAAAATCGAAAATGCAACATTTATAAACCTAGGTATATATATTTCAATCATAAATCGTTTAGTAATAAATAATAAAGTTACAAACTATAACAAAAGAATCAAAAACAAATAGAGCTGTAAGCCAAATTAATTGAAGTGGTTGTCGTCGGACGTTTCATTACATCACGTATTTACTTACCCGACCAACATGATTTCTCTCAGTATCGACCACTTACATTACTCTTCAGTAAACACACGAGTACAGTTCATATAAAAAGTAACTCCATAAATTTAATATTATAGCAAACAGTAAACAAAAATTACATTCTATGTATTCGTTCAAGTTAGAAAAATAGAAGTCCACTTTTTCATGTCTCAAATCAAGCGAAATTGGTAAGCAATGTTTATTTTTTACTCAGTAATAGCCGTTTCTTATAACCACACTGCGCCTTCTAATAAACGTAATATTATATAACGAAACGTAAATTGTACTTCAATCAATCAAGATTCCATTGTAAAAGTGTTCTGTAAATATCATCACGTAAGCGAAATACTTCCAATGTGAAGCAATTAATCAATATAATTTTGCTCGAATAATAATTGAATGAAGGTGACGGTATTGTCTCTGACAACGTTCTTAATTGTTCGAAAATTTATATAAAATTATTATCATTTAGATGACAATAAATATAGTAATTCCATTTAGCACTTTATCAGATATAACATAAAATTACAAGGAGCGTTAATTTATGTACTATCGTTTTTTCTTACTTTATTTTTTAAACAATTACTTATTGTAACCGTACAGTAAAAAGTAAACTGTCAATGTGTCAACTCTTGTGCTTTTTTTTATTTGCACATTTAAGACAGTGAAACATTTCCATAAAACCTTGCTATTTGTTTTTCATTTTTACTACATAAAAAACCATGTCAATATTAAGTCACATTATGAGGTTGTAACACATATTTCTAAGAACTCGCACTAATTGTCATTTTCTGTTCGTTTAATTGCATCTAAGTATTTAGACACGCCGTTCCACAGTTCTGAGTAACGAGAATATAGTTATTTCGAGCTTTCAACCGCATTATATACTAGCTGATAGTCGCGACTTCATCTATGCTATTTATTATCTTAACAATATAATTTATATACAGAAGATAAATAACAAAAAAGAAATTGGAAGCAAAAACATACATATTTTACTTACAACATTTCTTTGTAAACAATGTTGTCCCTTTACTTCAGCTCTCATGTCTATGCGCACAACACCACTTGCCTTCTCCACGGTAAGAAAACAACATTGCGGAACGCATAGAGTTTATAAAAACTGTAATAACTTCATATTAAATGAAAATATTGGGATAATTTTTGTTTTAGATAAGAACACTAAAGTTAAAATAAAAAAGGCGATCGAAATATATCCAGTAGTTTTGCCAGATGCGCGTACAGCCGCGCATACCTCTTTAATTTCATCTGTATAGATTTCCTATAGTGAATACGGAATCCATGTTTGTTTATTTTAACATGTGACACAAGTCGGAAACTAATTTCAGTTTCCCTTTGTGCAGCCGTGTTTTTCATTATTGTCTCCTTGTTTTGCAACAAGTAGAAACGATACGTCCACAGTTAATAGGATAGGAATATGCCAGTAGCAATTTGATTAACCTCTCTGTGTTTGATGAAAATTGCCCCTTTTTCTATTTTCGATTTATTTTCAGTCTGAACTTCATTTCTGCCATAAGGTTACTCCTAGCTTTACCGTTAAATTAAAAGTAAAGTAGATATCTTAGTGCATTATTTTAATAAACTTTAGTATTGGCTTACACTCTGTCAAATTGAGGATGATAATTTTGACAGCTTACAGTAGGGATGGGATAATATATATAATAATTGTTATTATTTCCATATAACTTGGAATTAATTGTTGTATGGTTATATTGTATGGAGTATAATACAATGCAAACTTTTTACTTGTAATATCTTAGTTACCTGTATTGAATGAATGACTGAGCTTTACTGCATCTTTTAGTTTCTGCACTTCGAAGCTTGTGCCATAAGGTATTTTCTTCTAACTAACCAGCGGCGGTATTGCAGATAACAATACTGTGGGTTGTGCAAATAACAAAAAATAATATTATAAAGGTTATAATAATGTTAGAAATGTGATCAACACTCCAGTATAGCTACAACACAAATCATTTAAATAGTTGTAATATTAATTTTACGCTTGTTAAATTACTGTGTATGTGTCTGTTATGAAAACAAAAACATACTGTCATAATACATAGATGACGATAAACTTGTTATATTAGTAGTTTTAAATATTCTGAATCTTTAAATGTAGGGCATAGACGACACTTCCCTACGACAAATGCGGTACCCATCGATGAAGTACGACATTCTCTGTAGTACATTCATCGAAATAAATACGATAATTTATTGGCGTGAGCTGTCAAAATTGTCATCCTAACTGTAACAAGCATTATATAGTATATATATAAATATCACATACTATATAATAAATATTATATGGTATATTTATTGGTAACTACCTTAGCCTGCGGCTCGTCAAGCCTGTACAATTTTTTGAATAACGCTTTTTTAAACTATTCATGGTTTGTCATATATAGATAAATTTATTACAAAACCTTTTTGTCCACGATATGTATTTACTAATGTATTAAACATATTTAATGATTTATGATGATATTGAAACTGATGATTTGTTTAAAATCTCTTAAAGAATGTTAATATTTTTCATATCGTGCTTGATATGATTGATATGCTTTGTCACGTAAAAGTAGTCATTACGAATTACATATGAAAGTTAGCATTACACTTACATACTTCATTACATTACACAATTATTTAGATACTTGTACTGTTTGCTTGCTAACTATATAGTTTTCACCATATAGTAATATATTAAAAAATTGGACTTAAAATCGTTAAACTGTGAAAATTTGCATGAGTTTAGTTGTACCCAAGACGATGATGACCCAAGAGCTTGTGGTAAATAAGTTTGTTCCTTTATCTTTTTAAATATATAAGTAAAATTTATATGCGTGTTTCACTGTAAAAATACCATCTAAAATCCAGTTAGTGAAAAGTGTCTTGTAATTAAAAAAATAAATAGTATAATTAAAAAACGATGTTTACGAATTATATAGTACCTACCTGGCTCTGTTCTAACGGTATCGCATATGAAGCTAGGTACGAAGTATCGTATGATAAATTCGCTATACGTTGCCCCGGGTGTTTCCGCTCCAATCGCTGCCGATGCACGTCCGTGCGATCGATGGAGTCAATACACTTTCATCTCTTTTCACTCTTATTTATTTATACAATGAATATGTTTTTATGAATTTTAATATTTTTCGTGATAATTCAATTAATACTTTCACGCTGACGTTAACTTTCTTATCAACATAATGTAGTATTTAACAGTATTTGCTCCGATAGATGACATATACGTTACAACTTTTACCTAATATAATAATTCTACAAGGAGTACTCATTCTTTACCCTTAAAGTGATAAGTGTGTTTGTAAATAAGGACCAAGTATCTAAGAAATACGCCTAATACATGGTCGAAATCTATCCAGTACGTTTTAAATGGTGAGCACACAACGGCATACCTCTATCCTATTATTTGTATAGTTAATTTTAATTTAATTACTCCCACAAATCTAGGTCAATTAACATGATTGAAATTGGAATTAATTCTGTATATCCTAAAGTCTTCGTATTTTATTCAGTTCTGAGAAACAAACTTAAAGCTACGCGTGCGTCAAATGTTAATTCAATTCCCTGTTGTCGTAATATCGACAAGCCGAACGAGGGAAGTAATTAAAACAACCACAGACACCTATGATCGACGGTGTTAAATTAATTTAAAGGAACAGAGAAATTTCTGGTAACTTCGCTCGTTGCTATACTATAAACTAGCATGTTTATGTTACCCGTACTTTCAATTCTATTTATGTTGTTAACATTTGCTTTTTGTGCGACAGTTTACAGTATTGTATGTCATTATTGATAGTTCTTTTTATTTTCAATTTTTTATTTCCATTTTTTCTCCACTTATAAGTTCTGTAATTTAGTTATTGATTAGATAATTGGTATTTTATTTTATATATAAAAGTTTGTTTTTATATATATATATATAATAAAAAAATAATTATAAATGTATATTATACTGAAATCATAGTTGGCGAAACTAACATTTTACCTGTACTTTTTTTAAGAATGTATAGCTGTAGATTTCTGTGAAATTAATAAATAAATTTAATTTAACTTTGATAATAAATTGTAAAAAGTATCCTCAGAATTTTTGCAAGGTATCGTAGACTACCACGCCAACCGCTCGAGCGTGATCTAAGCATAAACAAAATTTAATTCTATAACTCTTAAAATATCACATTATTTTAGTCGATTTGACAATTTTCTTGAAAAAAGAAATCCAATTATTAATTTGATATATATACAGATATGTTTTTTCGCACGATGATAAGCTGTAATAAGTCTTTAATAACACCATATCAAACTGAAATATCGATATGTCAAATATCATTAAATATTTTTAAAGCTTTTATTAAATTACGCCACTGTGACTGTTAGTGTCTTTACTATTTGTGAAATCCAACAAGGTTGGTACATCCAACTTTTGATCGTATGAGTTTAAAAAGATTTGAAATTATTATATTTAATGACCATGTGTGTTCCAGCATTAATATTATCTTTTGTTAGCGTCTAATTTCGAACAGCTTCTTTCTTCGAATTCTTTTAATTGTTTATTTATTTGTTCTTTCCATTGAATGCAATTTTATATCTGTATTTTACAAAGTTATTCGCAAAAAATCATGTTCCTTGCACAATCTGATCATTTGAAATATCGTAAAAATATCAAGATGTTTAAACCTTAATTTTGTTTTTTAATAAGTTGGAATTTGTTGAAGTGGTTAATAATGAGAAGGTTATTGAAGGTTGAATTGAATATTGAAGTTATAAATTAACCTAAAATATATAACTCAACGTTTATATCTATAAAAAAAATTGAGCGTCTCGGGACGCCCGACAAAAGTGATAACTTAAAATAATCTAAGTTGAACTATTTAATATTGAAATCGTTTAATTTGAGAGAAGCTTAGGTTATTACTTAAATTTGATGTATATTAATATGATCATGTAAGGAAAGGTTATTTATTAATAAACACTTTTATTGATTATAAAATATACTTTATTCTAAGTTACATTTCTTGAATATGTGTACACCTACCGCTACCGTATGCGTGAGACAAAGGGAAGCCAGACACACTGGCGCCGTAACGCACTACGTAACGAAGCGGTGTACTCTTCCTCCCATAAGAAGTTATAACTTCAAAAAGGTACAGCGTAGTTTACACAAAAACGAGATGTAGCTAACAGGAATAATATAACAGTAACAGTGGTTCACTAGTGGCGTGTTCAGAAACGACGTCAATTGACGTTAATCCAAATATTGTAATGATGTGGAATTTTCAATGAAGGTAAATATCTTTATGAAATAAGAACATAATACTAGAGGCTTTAGCTAACACCCGCCTGGTTAAATACCGCCCTCGTATTGAAAATCTGCCGCCATAGTAATAAAATATAAAAGCCAAGTTGTCACTGTGCAAATGTAAAATTCTTACAAAGGAGTCCGCATTTAATTTGAACATGTATTCGGAAACATTTCCATATAACCGATTACTGTTTTCAAATTTAATTGAATTAGGGTAAAGATATATATCACGTATAAACTCGTTTAATTATTTTAATTGCGTTATATTTCGTAGAAGACTTTTGGTTTATAATAATAAAAGGGTTGTTAACACGCCGCCGCGTGTGGCGCTGCGCCACGTCCTGCCGTGCTACAGTGTGTGTAACCACGCTCGATGCAACGAGTCTCAATCCCGCTTTGATCGTTCACTCGTGATCGGATCGACACTCCACGATGATCCGCGTGTAATAAAAAAATACGTGTTCCATATCGTGCAAAATACTTCATACTTTCTTTTTTCCTCTTTGTCGTATTAATGTCATAGCGTAGATGGTATCAGGCATCCCTGGACAGATAAAATGGGCTCGCCGCTTTCTGAGTCGCGAAAGCGTAAAATTGGGTTGAATAAAAAATAAACCACGACGACGTGTTTTCTTTTTTCCTAGGGAATAAAAACGAATATACTCTATCCCCTTATATAAAAATACTGGTAGTGACTGCATCTTTGCATGCGTTTGTTACTATTTGTTTTAATAAATAATTGATATATAGTAAAATTGATACTTAAGTATTAAAATCAAATCAAAAATTCTTTATTAAATTGAGACCCTGAGAAGGCGCTTATGAACGTCAAAGGTCACCGGTTCGGAAAACATTCCAGCCATTGACAAGAGCCGGCAAGAAACTTGATCTGGCTTATCATTTCATCAAACATATTATAACTCATATTTTGAAGACATAGTTATAAACATAGATAATTACATTCGACATTTTGGTGGATGCACAGAGAGGGGCGTCATTACCAGACGTCACCATCGTTCACATATTGACCCACCCTGTAATAGCCTTTAAACATTAAAACCTGCTTGACATGGTGCTTGAACTTAGTATCCGGCAAATCGGTAATGTGCTTTGGAATTTTGGTATAAAACCTAACACTATTACCTAAAAAACTGTTACCGGCCCTAGTGAGCCTAAAATATGGAATGACCGATTTGTTATTATTTCTTGTATTTAGATTATGTCGGTTCTTTACGAAATCTAGCTTATCTAAGTATACTGTAAATATTCTCAGCGTTCTACACATACCAGTTTTCATGATAATCATTACAGAAAGTTGTAGTATACATTACTACTATGTACGTCATAAATTGTAGTGAATTATTAAGTTTTCTTAAATCGATGATAATGTTTAATAGACAGTCACTTGGTTACTGATTTTCGGAATTGTGACATGCCAAAGGACTGACATTTTAAGCATTCATTGTGTTATTTTAATAAATTGTATTTGAAATAAAAAGCTAAAATTGAGTGACTACCTCGGAGACTTTTATTTGTTTCAAAATGAAATGTAATATTAATTAAATATAATAGTACTTTGTATCTATTGGCTGATGACACTGAGTTACCCAATTTTTGTATATTTACCCATATAAATATATATAACATAACATTATGTATATAATTACGCTGTGCAAATAGTAGTTAATAAGCCTACATTCAATGGAACTACGTATTTGCCAATAATAATGTGAAGAGCATTTTAATTGGCAATATGTCGGACGAGCCAGCGCGGTTGAATTGCAAGATTTGATGTAAATATAATATAAACCAAAAATACCCATATTTTTATGTAGTTTTCATTATTTAATTTAAGGGTAAATCTATTTAATAACCCACGTTCAGCATTATATCATTATTATGGTATTCAGGCAAAATTATCGTTACCTAATGTTAACTATTGTATAACTTTAGTAATGTTATTAAACTATGTCTAACTACTATTGTTTGTTCTAAATTATTATCTACTTTCAAAACTGTGTTTTTAAGACAGTATTTATTATCCCAGTTAATTAGTTCTATATTCAAACGCGTTATTTTTTTATTTCTATAAAATTATCAATCTGTAAGAGACCCAGTGCAAGGCCTGAAAGAAGGTATGTACATAATCACCACACCAAACCACAACGTATGGACGATTTCAAAGTCTATGAAATTCACAGTTCTATATTTTTCCCATATACGGAGGTACTACAAGAACATTTCTTAGGTTCAGATCATTGATATTCCACTGGTCAAACCATTAGAACACTACGACAACAAAATGTTTTTTTTTGCATTCATTCGTTTCATTTGAATATGTGATGAAATATTTGAAATTGAGACTTGAGAGGCTGTATTTTACTATAAAACATTTAACGTCACAAACAAACTCTTTTATAATATTCGGGTACCATAACCCTGTTTCTCATCAGAGCGTCGTATGAAACATACATAACTCAATAGGGGTCTGGACGCAACCGAGTGTAAAATGCTCGACACGGAGAAGAGTTTTCAAACTGACCGGACACTATTTAACCCCGGTTCGTGTATAAAATACGTTATTAGTATTTGTTTTGTGCTATACCATATCATGTTTATAGTTAACTTTAAGATGTATTTATGTTTTCGAAGAGAAAAACGGAAACATAATTACCATTTACCATTAAACATGTTTTTCTCTTCCATGCTATGTACACATCATTCTTCAAACAATACTTTTATACCTTCTTCGGTATTCCTCTACTCCTATATCCGTCAACCTTCATACTAAACTCTCTTCAAGTTGTTACATAACTTTCATTCCCCCTCTGGACGCAATTACAATAAATATTATGTAAGAATTTTTACTTTCTCCTTGTACTTATATAGAAAGATTCCTATTGAGATGTAAATATATAGAAATGTATGATTCTATTGAGATAGACGTTTATTTATATGAATGTATGTAGCCGCGGGCAAAAGCTAGTCATTTAAATGTCACAATAAAACAAGTAACTTTATGTAATAATTTATATTTGACAACAATGAATTAGTAAGGGATCGCTTACGTTAGTTCTAACTAATATTATTAGTGCGAAAATGGGTTTTTTTTATTTCTTTGTTCGTTCGTTGCGCTTTCACGCCTCAGGGAACATACTCACGTACTACGTATCCCATGTTTGACATTTTTTTAGTAATTCATAAATACGGTTTCCCCCTCATCTCTGTGACACCAAGCGTGATATTTTGAAAGACGTCCCTCCCTCCTAAATGGTCACGTAGTATGGGTATTTTCCCTTAACTACCCAACTGATAAACAAGACATTTTGCATACACGTTGTCAAGGTTACAAAACGGTACATTTCACCCAAAAAAATGCACAGTTCCCAAGGGATGGATCAAACCTACACTAACGCCAGTGAAAATGCGAGCGACAAACTAATTTGTATTATAATTAGAGAGTAAAGCTAGTACTTTGTCAAAAATTAAAGAAATATCTGAAAAAAAAACTCGTACCATTAAACGTATAATATTAAAAATTACCGCTGTAAAAATATCGTGCTATCTATGAAACTGAGAATTCCCGTGCATCAGAGCGGAAAATAGCCGACATAAAGGTCCGACATTCTGGTAGTGACCGGGGCAGCGACGACGATAAAATATATATGAGAGGACCAGCCTTATGTAGTGCCGCCGCCGCCGCGCCATCACTCTCTGAATTGATTACACAGTATGAATCAAGCTTTTGCTTTCAAATATCGTCTCAACAGCTTTATTTATATTTCTATCATTTTAGCAATGTGTTTCGCTTTCAAAACCGAACGCAATTTATTTGAAACATAAAATTATTTATGATTTTATTTTTCCAGAATTTATGTATTGTATGTTGTGCTCCTCAGCCTTATAAAGTAGATTAAATAGACAAGCACGGTTATACTACAGGAAGGTTGCACTTTATATCCACTTTGAAGACTCAAAAATCCAATAAATACACTTTGAGAGAATTGATTTCATTCCATTACATATAATTTTAATATCATGTATGTTATTTTAATTTGGCAACATTGTAACAAAATACCTTTATATGCTCATATCTATGGTCCGAGTTTTTGGCGGGATCTTGGAATGTTATGTAATGGATTTTATATTTTATTCTTATTCTTGTGTTTATTGACTCTATATTTTGTAATATTGATGGCATTATACGTAATATACTTTGGTTATTGTGCACAAGTGAAATGGATGGGAATAATGCTTCGGAGCAAGGATTCTGACTTGCCACATAAATTCCATGGAAAGTTCTAACAAAAGAGCCATCATCTTGTGAGAATATTGCAATTATCATAAGACACTCCAAAATTGGAATTATGGATTAATTCCTTCGCCTGTCCTATTGGACAAATATTATTACTACTATCTATGGTCCTATGCTTATAAAAAATAATACCTGCCATATAAAACCAAGTTACTGTTATATCAACGTTTTCTTGCGATAATTGGAAACTTTTGAGAATCCTAATACAATTATATAATTGATGTATTGTGAACGTCAAATTTTAGAGTGTAAAATATTATAATACTGCTGGTGTTGTTTCCTGGAGTTTTCTATTTTTATTAAATATCTCATAGATTGTAAATTTATGCAATGAAAAAGACCATTAAAAAAGTTTCATGAAAATGCATCGAATGAATTTTAAGTTAAACCAATTTCATCAATCCTCTAACTTTCGTGCATTAAATTACCAATTAAAAAATACTTATAAAATACCATATATGAGGAACTTCCTAAATATTTTAGGCCAACCAGTTCTTGCTTCATCATTTTTAATATACGTATAATATTCGTCCTCTTATTTTCAAAGTTTTGAATTTCAATTTAATCTTACAAGTGATTTTCCAAAACGTTCTCTGATTTATTGTAATTAACATTTTTATTGATATGCTTCTACTGTACAAAGAAGGTAAAATTGACATAGAACTATTCAATATCATCATAAACCTAATGGTGCCTAATAACCTAAATAGATAAGTAATAAAACTTACCTTCGATTGTATTACCTGACAAACCTACGATATTACAACTCAAAAAGATGTCATTGATTACGCAACGGCCGGTGTTGCCAATAATTAATTTAAATTTCCTACTCCTGTTCTTTCACGTGCGAATAACAACTACCATCTTATTTCTTTCGTTAAAAAAAATCATAAATGTATATATTGTAATATTTTCAAAGATTGTCTTAGAAATATTTGTGTTTGTTTGTCAAGTTTATAACTTAATAGCAAAAGAATGATTCAACAAGCTTTGCTGCTACAAGCAAACATGGTAAAAGTAATTTACAAACTTATAAGGCCATTTTTATTATATTTATTCATGCAAAAATGGTGTACATATATAATTTTTCTTTAGATTACTCCCTATAAGTATATTCCCAAACTTTAACTTCTTATAATAGATATAACAAAAATTTTATCAAATGCTACGGTCATATCTTATTTTTTCCGATTTCTACAACTGACACTTGTTTGAACTCTTCGTTTTTTTTACTATTTACGCACTTATTTCATTTTCACTTTGACCTAAATGAAGTGTCGCCCAATCACGATATTTGCAACGTCAACTGTCACAATTGAATCGCACATGTGTTGTTACTATACAAACATATATTTTAATAGAATTGATTCAAACATTATACTACTGTTAATTGATTTTAAAACCGGGTTTTTGTATTGTTCATAGGTGCGGACATTATTCGTAAGCGGCTTGCCAATGGACGCTAAGCCGCGGGAGCTGTATCTTCTCTTTCGAGCATATGAGGTAAATTATAAAAAGAGCCACATAATTAAAAATCAAACAATTTTTTTGGGTTTGTGTGTGGACTGAATTTTTAATTACGTAATTTTATAGTGAAACTTTTTACATCACTTCATTTTTTTTTCGTCTATCTATCGCATGTCGCATTACAGCCTTTGGTTCATCTACCGCATGGGGCATTACAGCCGGCCGTGAAGTAGGACTAAAGTGAAAGACGCTCGAAAGAGCAAACAAGACCAATATGGTGGCGCCTATGCCTCAATTCAACATTTTAACTTGCACCGCGGTTTCATAAAACCACACAATTATTTTTTTAACATCAGTATTGATATTTACTTATAATAGCCTAATTTTTCATTGTATCTTATGATATGATTGACCGCAGATAGTTTTTATTAATATCAATTTTGAAAAATACTTCTCACATTCTAGAGCTTTCTAGAGACTTGCACCAAGATACACCGCACCTCTCTTACACACCCGGGTAATGACGACGCTGTGTGGTTTTTGTTTTTTATTTATAAACTTTATTTGTCCCTATATTTTGTAATATTGATGGCATGTTAACATAGTTTGCTTATTGTACAGTGGATTAGAAATAATAATATAGAATAATAGTTTTGGTTAACCATGAAAAAATTCTTTATTATTTTAATAATTGATAAAAAATATCAACCGAAAACGACCACTAAAATATCTTTATACTGAATGAAAATAAAGCATAAAAAAGCTTACGTCACGCGATGCGACTAGGATCTCGATTCGGATTACTGCGCCGTAAATATCAAATGTCATGCCCCGATTCGTAATATTCGGATTGAATCGATTCTGTCTACCGATATGGGGGATTACACTCGATCCTCGGTTGGCACGGATGGCACCAAAAACATAAAGGTGGCTAAACCGAGGGTTAGTTTCAGTGTAGATATCGCGTGCTACTACTGCCCGTACCTGGCACATAAACGTACCGTTTTTGGTAGCTTAACTGTATTTTATTTGAACGCGTCCCCGTCACGAAGTGAATGACACCGAAGTAATTTAGTAATGCGAAGTTGTCGTTAGGTATTGTGTATATATATTTAAAAAGTTACAGAAGCGAGCTCTCTCGGGGGATTTCGTTTGACATCGTAGGTTTAAATAATCATTTTAATTTGTTTGCGCAGGGCTACGAGGGTTCTCTACTAAAGGTTACGAGCAAGAATGGAAAAACAGCTTCGGTGAGTTTGTAGGAATATGCTACTTGATTTTAGTGTATATACAGTTAAACGTATATTTCTTCCATGAGGCACAAACACATTTTATTGTGTCATAAAATTAGACCGTTCATAATTAGTTCGACGATTTATTCTTTTTAGCTTTTGCTGCACGAAAAATTATTAAATCGTTACATTTCGTTTACAGCCAGTTGGGTTTGTTACGTTTCACACTCGTGCTGGGGCTGAAGCAGCTAAACAAGATCTTCAGGTTAGTACTACAACCAGCAAACACGAAAATTGATTACAAAATTTATTGAATTTGATCCAACTTCCGAAGTCGATAGATAGCACGATAGATGTTTTTGGATCAAACACAGTAAATACGATTTATGCGTAGTTTAAAGAATATATACAATACCATACTTATATATTTCCTACAAGGCGGAAACTAAGCGAGTAATAAAGAAACAGGCAGTTCACTAATTCACAATGCCTAAACAATTCATATGGCTTCGTGACACAGTATGTTGGTAACCACAACAACAGTACCTCTTTAAAAGACTGAGAGCTACTTGAATGAAGTAAACTAAATAATATGCTAATGTAAATACTAAAGATTACAATAATACGCACGGTGTTACTAAAACCTCTTCTCATCACTTGCCTAAACACAGCCAACGAGCACTATAGTTAATATTTTCATTGTAGACTTTGGAATAACATTTTCCTGACTCGAGTAACCGCATCGTAAGTTATGCTAAACCTATGCACATGTGGAACAGACCGCGGCGGGATATCAACTCGGTACTCTCGGTACTCAAACGGCAGATGTGACGCCAGAGCGCGGCCTACTCGATAACGTTACGTTGTAAATACGCAAATGCATGCCACTGTTTGACAGGTTTGATGTCACATCCCGAGCACTGTGTTCCGTCACAAAGCGGGCGCGGGCGCGGACGCGGTTCAAAAACCTATACATGATATTATTGTCAAATCTTATGCAGAGCAATTTATTATGTATACCAATTTAACGTATGTTGTATACTCTATGCAAGTTCTGTTAGTATACTTAGATGTTAGAACTTATGTTTTAATGTCGTGTTCGCGATTATTATCGGCACACTGTCCCACTCAATGCCGATCATACGTATGAATTGGGTCGGGAAGTCGCGGCGACCGGCGACCGACCCTTCCGTCATTATATCTGAGCGCCGCACCGCTCGCGGCTGTTCACAGCAGGGCGTCCGGTTCGACCCCGACATGCCGCAAACGATCCGACTGGAGTTCGCTAAAAGCAACACGAAGGTCAGCAAGCCGAAGCCGGCAGTTGCCACAGCCGCGCCAGCTGCACACCCCGCATTGATGCACCCACTCACTGGACGTAAGTACAGCCAACGCACACACCGCCCGGAGCTTGCTCGACCCCGCCCAGCCCCCACATCCATGCCCTACCTATAAACAAACACACTAATGAATACGCACCGACTTTGTTTACGCTCATCCTTACACTAAGATTAGCCACTATTTAGGTAGGTACGCCGGGGGTGTCGAGCAAACATAAAAGACAATTATTTGTGATCGCTTACACGTACCACGCAAGGTCTAGGCTCCGTGAAGCTATTATCGATATTAATCCATCGGGTACTCTCCACCACGATTGTCAAGTTTTACATGTTTTCATGATTATAAAACATAAGAAATCCGTTTACGAATAACAATAAACATTCTTTTTCCTTAATTTTTTATATCTGAAACAAGTTGTTAAAACCGTGAAAACATGATACCAAGCACTATGTAAATAACATTTTTCTTAAGACGTCCTACTTTACCGATAGGTTTATTGATACTCGATCGTAAAATATTACTCAAAGTACCAATATATAACTTGATCAATGTATGGTATTAACTATATGCTTTAACTATGAATGCGCAGACCTAGCGAGTCCGTTCTTTCCTGGGGGTGGTGCAGAGCTGTGGCATCACCCATTGGCATACGGAGGGGAACTGCCAACTCTATCGCACGGACTTGTGCATCCCGCCATCCATCCCCAGATGGCGCCGGTTCGCTCTTACCTCTGACTAGCTGCCACCGATAGGCCACACCACGTACGTATCTTAATATATCTTAATAATAATCTTAAAAATTCACAATACTATGAGTTATATAAATGTATCAGTGAAAATAGTTATTCGACGAAATGTTTTCTATGTAAAAAGAACGTTTGAGATCAACAAAGCTACATATCTATTAGGTAATGTGTTCATTAATACATATTTGCATTAAAATCAAATTATTCCAAAAAATTGAACATTCCTCATCTAATTATATCATATGGAAATTACACACAAATTATTTTTGTATTTTGAATATATTTTTCTCGAAGACCGTTTCTGATTTTTCCTTTATATCAGACAGTTTATATTAAAATTAAAAAGAACAGGCTGAATGATCTAAGCAAGTCCATATCCTGTGTGAGCTGTAATTGCAGAAATAACATCTCTCAATAAAATAATTATACTGCGGCCCCTTGGCCTATTACATCTGCAGTCTCTGCATCTGCATGTCTTAGAGATGAATATTCGAATATTGTAATATAAAAACTAGAAACAGGTACGTTTGTTGGCAATTATTATAGTAGAAGAAGTATGTTAAGGCTAATGGACTTTTAACATTGTAGGGATAGGTTACTACGTAGACTTACGTAGAAGACTTGATAGTTTATATCGTGTACTGATGCAGACCCCCCTGACGCTGGGAGCATGCGTGTTGCCGGCACCGGCGCTGGGCTCACCAGGCGCGGCTGTACCGCCGCATGGACCCGGGCCTACCGCGCATCCTGCTCATCCCGCGCCTCCCTGCTCGACGCTGTTTGTCGCAAACCTCGGACAATTCGTTTCTGAGCATGAACTCAAGGAAATATTTAGCAGGTACTTGTATGTCTATAAACGTTTTAATTGTAGCTACAGCTTGGAGCTTTCGACTGGAAATAATACAGTTTTATTTTAAACTAGAATTATCTACTCAGACCGAAGCAAGTAAAAGTAAATATAACGTTATCGCTCTTTCCAATCGAAAGCCGTAAACACAATGTCATGTGCATGATCGAGCACTCAACATAATGCATAAAACTGTTAATTAAACAATTGACGGAAGTTAATGAAGTATTGTATTCTTTCACAGTGCATGTCGCACCGAATATCACAATGTCGTCCTCGTTATAATATTATTCCGTTATTATTATTATATATTTATGTTTTTTGTGTTTGTTTAATGCGTTATTATCTCACACAAATATATACACGTGGTAAATATAATTTAGCGACGTAATTAAAATTTCAGTATACTAAAATGTGATAAAGTTTGTGTGAGAATTAAAAGCCTGCACCCGTACCACCCTGAGCATGACAAAGTCACTTTCACACTCGCTACAACTTAGTCGTACGAGCACAATAACAACAATACACATAAGAACTGAGAATGTCACTTTTTGTCCCGAACGTATCATGTTGCGTTTATTCACGACGGGCATTTTCTTGAGTCGCAAAAAATTGGGGTAACAGTATAAATACTGATCTCCGTATGTTTGCGGGTAACACGGATTATTTACCTAGTTTATGAACCGTGACCATATGAAAATGTCTTTGACGTAAATATCTGTTTTGGAAAGCGGTGGTGATGTCGAAGATGGAGCACTCTCGTTGCTTCAATTTTCCTTTGCAATTTTTTAGGGCTCTCAATAATCACCTAGGTATAGGAAAAAATTCTTCTCCTACACCCTCTGCATGAATTCAGTTACATACGTGATCTACTGCTGAACTTAAGCTTTCTTATCACATTACCTTGAATTTCGTCAAAAGTAAGCAAAAACGTCAATGAAATCGTGAATAAGCCTTTTTGAAGCGTTTCAAATTACCAAATGCTCGATTCACTTTTTTAATTTCAACAAATAAGTCACAAATATAAAACACATTATCGTAATGGGGGTACGGAGTACGGGCAAAATTTAGTACCATGGTTCGGGGTTCTCGAAACAGCTGTCCTGGGTTTTCACGGCTTCGACTGCTGACCGGTGGTAGCGGCGGCGCAAGCACTGGCCCTGTTGCCTTCGTGGACTTCGTAAGTCCAACGGACGCCGCCGCGGCTATGGCCCGTCTACAGGGAGCCCTGCTTCTCAGCTCAGAGGGAGCCATCCACCTCGAATACGCGAGGCATAAGATGGCACACAACGGCTGGATTCTCGCACATGAAGTATGCACGCGTGATGTTTAGACTAATCCCGGGTGGGGCTTTTCTTTTGGGATATATGCAACGTTAACCTTTATACTATATAAGCATTTTTCTTTCTATTTCTTTTAATGTTACGAAAGTCCAGCGTTTTATATAATTAGATTACAATAACTAAAATTATGTTTAATAATATTATTTATGTTTAAAACCTTGAAGTTGCAGTATCCTATCAGAAGAATATATCATTTGTATTTATGCTTATTCAACAAGCTCTAATTGTAGTACAGTATAGTAAGTCATATCGTTATTAAACCTGTCTAGATACTATATCATTTATCAAGTATATTTATACTCACTTGTTTCAATTCTCTCATACTTAATAATACAAAGTCGTTTTGTTCTAACGTAGTAGGGACAATAACTAATATAAATGTATCACCATGCACCAAGCACTACTAGTACATAATATGCCTGCTTAAACCTTTAATACACAATGTTATACAATATAGTCAAATTCGTGATTAAAATGATATAACATGTTACCAGGGAGCCAAAAGCGGAGAAGAGGGCGAACAGCATTAGTTCGTTCGTGGCTCTTGGCACTTGACAACCAGCTAACTGAGGGACGCGAAATCTTGATCCGCTGAATCGCATCGGAACTACTACAGGAGATGGAGTATACACCTGCTGTCAAAACATATGCCAACACTACGGATAAAAACGGATCAGATATATCGTCGTCGACGTACAGTCTACAGACAAATATTAAAAGCTCTATCTCCTCTTCAGTTATGTTTTTCAGCGTCAGGGAAAAAACGGTGGTGTTTTCTTTTATACCAAATTTACCATGTTTAAAATTGTATTATGATTAACATTCCAGGTTGTTTGTTTGTTTACCGTTGTAATAAAATTATTATTTAAATTTATTAATTTCATATAAATATAGTAACACACATTTGTTTATTATAGAATATTACTTTATTGTGTAATATAAGATTTATTTACAACTAACTTATTGTACTGAAAAGTTTGTATATTTGTTTTTTTTTTACTAGGCCGATGTATACAACTGTGAGGACTTGTTATGAATATATTATATTATCAGAAATTAAACATTTTTAGGATATAATATCTCATTCGAATAAGCTAAAAACCAAAGGTGCCCTTCATAGAAACATTACGTTCTGTTAATAATATTTCACGTTGAATGATTTAAATAAAGTTGTATGTAATAATAACGATATTTTTGTTTTAGCCTCGATAATGTTAGTATATTTAAATGAATTTTTCATAACTATTTGAAATTATATTTACCTACTTTCTTAGGTAATTTTTATAACGTTCATCACTCGTTAAGCGCTGGCACACTAGTGTTGGTCTTACGAATCCTTCTTTTAAATGGAATTATTGCAATAAATATAAAGATTTTACTAGATATTTTGATGCGATAGGACCGGGAAGCGCCTCGGTACAGCTTCTCGTGAAGTGCAATACATCACGGAACGCTCGTCGCGGACTCCTATTCTTCGTTATATTATTTCACTAGGGTTTTTATCTTCTTTAGATCGACGTACTATTAAAGTTTCTTGTGCCTTGCGAATAATAAAAAAAAAACCTAAATTTTCGATACTATTCCAATCTTTGTAATTATACTTATTGACATATTTCGTTGACGTTCCCAATGTTCGAATGGTAGGTATCACGAGTTCCCTAACACGTCGCGGGTTCGAGTGCATTGCGACACAATCGAGATCGGTTCAGTCTTGTTGCGAGAATTTAGCCTTGGCCTTATGAGAGTTAAAATAATTAAATGTAATCATTGTATAATTAAATTATAGTTATAATTAATTGGGCGGCAAGTGCGCCGCGCCGACGCGATGCTGACTAGTGAAGCAATTATCTACTATCTGCATGCTTTGACGAGCTTTTCGGTATTAATATAATTTAAAAAAATTTAGTAGTTACTTTTATTATATAATCATTAGGTCAATAATATTAATATTAGATAAGGGTATTTATTGTAGAGAATCAGCATAGTTACATTAATTACAATTAATGGAAAGTTATTATTCATAGCGTAAAAAATAAAACATTGTAATGAAATTTAAATATACTAAAGTGTTAAGATTAATCAGATGAAATTTTAATATATTTTTTATTTATAGGTAGTTCACTATCGCATACAGAATGGATACTTAGTTACCTTCTCGTTGATCTAAATGATAACGACATAAGTACAGAGTGCGCGGATTAGCAAGAAACCAAAAAAATAAAACTAAATGTTATTGTAGGTATCTAGTTGTGTATTCTGCTGATTTAAACATTTATAATAAATATACAAAACAAAAAAAAAGTAAAAAAAAAAAAAATATCCCTGCTTAGGCTATTTAATATAATAAGGTATCGAATATTACGGTTACAATCCTTGACGCGACATGAATCTAGTGAGGTATTCACACGATCGCCTCCGATCGGTGAACAAAAGTACCGCATGTGAACTCTTATGAAAATCTCGTAGTCAATACTTCGTCAATTTTTTTTTTGACTTAGCAAAATTTTAGACATTCGTTATATAGTAACTAACATTCACAAAACAACCGAGAGTCGTGGCGTATAGACCAAAGAATAAAGGTTATTATACTATACATAATTTTTAATACTAACCTCAAACCGTACCAAACTTATATTTTATAGGTGAATCTTAATAGCACTGATATAATAACTAAATCATAACAATTTGTTTATTTATTTACGATTTTATTGAAATAACCGTAATTATGAAACGTAATAATTTCAGACGACTAAACGAGTGAAAATAAATGAATTCGTCATCTCGGTTCTTGTTTGTCCATTGTTATATATCTATATATTTATTATTATTGAATAAATATACAAGTATTAAGCAAATGTAATAAAACACTTACTTATACACGGCAAATCATTTAATACTTATATTGTGATTCTTCTTTTGTCTTCAAATCTAAAATCCCCCGAGGTATATAAAAATGTAATTCATGTGTGTAATTTTCATTATCAGTTTTAATAATTAAGCTAAGTCAATGTTAATTTACTTATTTAATTCGATATAAAGATAATTCGTATGTAAGTAATTGTGTATTTAGGTAGTAGTTGATCTCCCAACACATTCGGCGTTCGGCGTCCCTTACTGCATAAGAAATATACAACGAAAAATTTTGTACTTCTTTTTCTGTTTCGATTGCTTTGGAGTATGATATCATTAATACAAAGATACGCTCTCTATAAAAATAGATATCGACGTTGAAATGTACGGCAAAAAAAAAAACTAAAAAATAAAGTCGGTAATTGGTATGCATTAATACGCTGTTTTGCTATACAAAAAGTGTGAAACAGCGGTGCGAACGAGTGATTGCGTTAAGGACGCCGACGCTGCTATGATTCCGTCCAACAACAGTAGATAGCGAGTTAGAGACGTCCAGTGGCTGAGGACACGGCTACGTCACCTTTTGCGGGACTACTCGATACATATCATCATGTAATATTAAATGTGTAATTAGAAATAAAGGAGCGGTTTCATAGAGACGTTTATTCTATATTCTTATCTACTGCAACGCATCCGGCTGTATGTCACGTTGTGCAACATATTATTTTACAATGTCTTCGCTTGATTAACGATTTCTTGTATTTTGTCTGTATTTAAAAAATAATAATTTTGACCATTTGATCATAAAATGAAGAAACAAAAACAAAAAAGAAAACTGATATTTTTTAACGTTTACTATGAAATCGAGCTGGTGGTATTCAGATCATCGTCAGATATACAAGACGCGTGACATGGGCCCGCATGTGATAGGATAGAGTAGGGGTGAAGCGTCGCCTTCAAGTTAGGTTAAGTGAAACGGTAACACACAAACGCCGTGCATCGGAAACATATCAATTCTGTGCCCCTTAATAAAATTAGTTTAAAAGATAAATAAATCTAAGAGATGTAAACTATCGATAGTAATAAACGAAGACAAAGTAATCGATCTGATTATTCGATAAATACTTATCATATATCGTTTCCGTATTTTGACGTAGTTGTAATCGATTAAATTGTTTTGATGGTGTCTTATCGCGTAGTGAACGAATAGTGTCGTGCAGCTAACAGTTCATTTACTTATTGATTATATAAATAAATTATATGTTATTCTATTGTTACTTTTAGATTAAGGGATTGTAATGGCTTAATTACCAAATTGTTTTAACGTTTCGCTTCGTATTCAGTATTAAAATGACATTGTTTTTTTTTTTTTTAATTAAACTATAACATGTTAGTGCGCTGCTGGAACTTATATATATATATATATTGAGCAAAATAAATCATACAAACTATATTAGTTAATAATTAATTGTTAGATTTGTGTGACTTGGATTATTTAAGTGCTTTTAGAGCAAAGGTAAAAAGTGTTATTGTGGTATAAGGAAAAAAAAAACATAATGACATTGTAAAAATAGTGGTAAATTTAGCGTAATTATATCTATTACAACTTTTATAGATGTTCATTAATTTCCTTTTTCTTACTTCATTGAGTATTGTGGTATTGGAGACGATATTGTTAATTCAAATAAATTTGAGATAATCCTCGATCGAAGTTTTTATTCGTCTGCTTACACACCCCATTCTGTATTATAATGTCTCCAAGTATTCATTAGTCATCAAAGTATTGATTGCACACAGCCTATTGAGGTGACATGAATAAAATTTGCCATTTCAAAATGGTTTCTTCAACTTCGTTACACGTATTTTAACAATTATTATATTTATTACATTTGTGACACTCTTTTATTATAATAACGATATATATTATATAGGTGTTAGGTTAGCATAACTGGAATTAGTGTTTAAATAATATGACAGTTGAGGTTTATCTGCTTTTTAGACTATATTGCTTTGATGGTTTCCCGTGTAAAACTAATTTATGAAGATCGAGCTGTATTGTAAATATACTTAATAAATTAGTTTTACATCGATCACCTACAGTGACAAAACCGTGAGGTTTCGTAAAATCAGTAACAATATTGCAGTGTTGTATTTATGTTATTATTAGTTATAAAGCGTTATAGGGTCCAAAGATTGGGAATAAACGTTATGTATCAAAACAAAAAAATCTTGTTTATTTTTCCAATTATAATCATAAAAATGCAATAACATTTTCATTGAACAAAATCAACTGTCGACTTTTTTTTTATAGTTTTATAACTACATATACAATTAATTGATGTATCAGCAAACAAACTACTTGATTATAAGATAATATTCTCCTACATTTTTAACATTTCTAAACACGATAATGTTCGGAATAGCAGTTTCAAATGAAAACTGATACATATTGACAATAACTACGTCGTGGTTACCAAAATCCAACATCTTGGATAACTGTAGTGCAATTGAATAATAAAGTACTATAAAGACTCGGTCACAATGACTGCTGCTGCCACTCTAAAAAGCTTGTACAACCGAGTCTATATCTCTATATCTAGCTGTTTAGAACTACCTACATAAACAAGTTTGTACATTCGTCTATGTGACATATTACCTACATTACTCCAACCTCTACCTCGATATAGATTAAGTAGATCATAATCCCTTATATTTGTTGTACTGGTAACCTTTGGAATCGTCTCCTAGATTGGTGTTCCCTCCTTCTCAAAACGATGGGTCCATTGAGCGTAACAGAGACATATACGCAAGCCGGTATGATGGCGGCAACCAGCGATAAAGCGGTGGTTGTAGCTGTGTGGTTATCAATTTGGTTGTATTTTTATTTGGTACCACAGAACTTCATCATTTATGTACCGATTTGTATTTTTTTTATTGAAAATTGAATTATATTATTTTGTTTTTAATTTAAATCATATTTCCACGTTAGATTTCGTAGATAAATCAGAAAAATTCCCAAAATTTAATAGGTAATGTATAACTAACTGATATATTGGTATGTTTATGATTGTCATGAATTTTATTAATTTCTACTTCACAATACGCAATCGTAATGAGGTAATGATATTTATCTACTAATTTACAAGAATTAGCTGAATAAATTCATCCTAAGTTTAAGCTGTCTAAATAATCATTTAATTACCGACAATAAATAGTAGGATTGTTCCTAGACTACGTAGGCACCTGTCTAAGATCAAGAACGTGCGGGTGCATTTTTATATACTAGATTTTCTGAAGACTGCTTATTTGTTTGTTAACAATTTATATTATTGTATTATACTAAGTTTAACATTAAGACCAGTGCTGTCATTATGCCATGTACTAAAAAGTTATTCTTTTAATTTGCTATACTAAATTTTAGAATATTGCGACATAGTATTTATTATCAGTAATTTAATCATTATTTCCACAGTCTAAAGTTAGGATGAACTTTACGATTGCGTATTGTAAAGTAGAAATTAATTTTAGAAGACAATGTAAGTGATATAATAATTCGTTAATAAAGCAATAGGTTATGTCAATCATTTCGGTACACACATAAATACAAGTACCTATATAATATGATTATTTAATTTCTTGAGGCACTAATATTCTTGATATAAATCCACAACCAATATCTACAGTGGGGAATGCGGCGTGAAGGAAACTAACGTGACACCTTTGTGAAGTAAGTATATAAATCGTAGGTATTTTATGTACCACACATGTATTATAAGAAAAATAGTTCAGCAATGTTTATACAGCATTAAAGGGTTTCAAGTTGGAGTTTTTGGCGGGATCTTAGTCTGTCATGTAGTGGTTTTTATATTTTATTCATAATCTTGTATTATTAGACTCTATATTTTGTAATATTGGTGGTATTTTACGTGATATAGTTCGGTTATTATGCACAAGTGAAGTGGATGGGAAATAATACCACGGAACATGCATTCTGAGATGCCACCAAAACTCCGTGGAAAGTTCTAACAAGGAAACCACCATCTTATTAGAACTTTATAATTATCACAAGACACTTACTTGGCAAAATCTTGTTACTTGACGCTGGCTAGTGCACAAACCGTGACGGAGCCAAAAAATAAAGAAGAAGGGTTCAAGTTGTCCTCTCTGGTGTGTCGAGTGTCGTGTGTGTGTGAGTTATGCCCACCAAAATTATTTATAGGACCGACTGTCTAGAATCCATGAAAAAATACCTAGGTCTCGTCACAAGTTCAAGCCCTTTTCACACTCTCATAAAACGAAATGAGAAATCAACATCTACTCTAATATCTCGAATATAATTTTTTGTTATATGAAATATCTACGTGATATCCATTCGATTTACTATACATAAAGTAAATTTTGTATTAAAAATGTTAGGTATGGAATGTAAGTCTTGTTCATGAAATAATGAATGTAGGATGGATAAAGGTAATTGGAACGTAAGAGAGAATGAGAAGACAATAGAATAGTGCGATGAGAGTAAAAGAATAAATAGATAAGGAATGAAATAGCGCGAAAGAATTAGTTTAAGTATTATTGTGATTAGTATAAGGAAGACGAAAAATAAAGTTAATACGGCGAAACATAGTTTTTATATTTACAAAAAACAATCGCAAATTGTTAATTTAAAAAATTAAGTAGTAAACCATGTGTGAAAAGTTTGATTGTCATAGTCCTATACCATAGACTATATTTCCATTATAAATACACTTCTATAGATTATAACTATAAATATAGTATAAAAGCTATAGTTTACTTAACGGACACAGTATTCTTACATCCTTCTTCCATTTAAAATACCTCGAAACGAATTGTTTTCTTAATGTTCAACTTTGAACTTTCTTATATAAATTATGTGACTTTTGCCCGTTGTACCTCAGTTATGTTACTACTGGGGATCAACTTTTAAAGAACTTAGCGCTTTCTACAAATTGCCTAGACGCTACTCAGTTCACTTGTTAAAATGCTTCGTACAAATGTTGTTTCTTTAATTGACTTTGGTAAAATAGCAAATTAAATATGTTTTTATTAAATTCTAGGGGTAGATTAAAAAGGTTTTTAGAGACTGTTTCCTGGTTAAAAAATTTACATCACCGTCAGCGACATCTCAGCAAAATGTTAGTTTTAAAGAAGAGTTAATTACATGTATAATGAGTAATAAAATATACCTACTAGTGGTCGTTCAGTGATCGAAATGCGACTGGAATTCATTTCTTTTTTTGTTTGAATACTATTTGTTTTTTTATAAAGAGCATACGACTATAATCATTGCATATAATAATTTATGAATTTTGTTCTTTTAAATCAGTTCTTAGCATGTGTATCTCACAGTATTTACACTGGTTTCATTTAGAACCCTAATCTAAACCCAGAAACAACTATTTAATCTTTTATGACAAACTTCGACTTCAATAACAAAAATAAATAAACTAATTGCCCTAATTAGCCAAACCAAGACATTTTGCTACAACAAAAACAATCACGCATAGTAGCAGGTAATGACAATTGGCGATAATTTAAGTATATAGTGCAAATTTATAGGTAACGTAAGAAGAAAGAAAGAAATACGACTTTTAATATAGAAAAATAGGTATATCGAAATTTTAAAACGAATTCTGAATCGCATAAGGTAATGAAAACGAAACGGTAGGTGTAAATCAGGGGTAAGCATCATTTTATATCACCATTTGCTTTATTGATAGTGGTAGCATTTAAGTTCGAAAATAAACCTACAGACTGATGATTTCACCTCAATACAATGTCGTCTAAGTATGACATTTTCATTAACAAATATCTTTAGAATGGGGACGCCCGGAGTCAAGGTCAAAGACCCTAAGGCTTCGTTACCACCCCGGTGATGATAAGTATAAGTTTCAGCTTTACAACTTAAAACACAAAAAAGTTGTGAAGAAAAGAAAGTCCATTTTCATACATTTGAAATTTACAAGTCCATATTATATGGTGTAAAAGGTAAAAATAAACCTTTAAATTGTTAAATAATTCAATGATATGACCGTTTTGACAAATTGTATACTCAAAACTATCAAATAATACATTTCATTTTTCTAAAATCCTATGAAAGGGAGGCTCCGATTTCCGTCCATCGCTTACATAAAGACATCTTTTACTCCGCGACGACAAAGTGGTCAGCGTCTGCGTTTTAAAAGGTTGTGTTGAACCAGTATTTGAACACTTGCAATATTGACTATATGTGTAGGAAGGAAAGAGTTCACCTCAAGAATATCGTATATTCATCCTATCATTTTTTAAATTATCAAAAAACTTGAAGAAGTCATATAGACAAACTAAAAAGTGGCAAATACTTTAGTATGCAGCATTGACTAGTGATAATACATCAATAAATTATATAATATTAGAATAATACAAAATGTAGATTAGAGATTACATTATGGTTAGCCGGGCCGAAGACCTTTTACACGTTATACGACACTAGTTGATAACCGTCCGCATCGCTATACCCCTCTTTTGTTTTTATTACCAGTAAAATATGTCGAAGGTTCAACGGAATCCAAGAAATAAGGATCCTAGAATCATCTACGAAAAATTCCACATCGAACGCTTATAGTCTTATAACAATAGGTCCAATAGTTCTTGAAGTTAAGCCTCATAGGAACTGTATTCTCATTATTGATATAGGTTATCCACGGTATACTTTATTACCGTGTATATGTAGACGACTTGATCTATTTATTTGGAATAAATTAAATTTCTGCACTCATATTCAATTCAAGTAATAAACGAAAATAAATTTAAATCCTGAACACGACAACATCGAAATCAATGAAGATAATACATATCTCTCTCAACATCTAACTAAACATCATTGACTGTAATCTTCTTGGCTCGGGTACAAAATATTTGGAACGTGTCTGTTTCTAATCAATGCGATTATTCCTGACGTACACATTTATATATAGTTTGGATTTAGAATTTTGACATTACAGCACGAGGCCTAGATTAAAAAATTAATACGTATAAATTTCTGAATATTAAGCTTCTGCAACGACAAGATATCCACTCAAATGATTAATAGCAGGTGGATACATTTTGATAATGCATTGACTAATAAGTCTGATCTAAGCCACCGTCCAAGATTATCAATTCAACTGACGGCCCGTGACAAGTAAAAAAAGTAGCTGTCAGTCATAATTGCGTTCCGTTTTTGAAGTTATACTTCTTTTGGCGCGTTAGGGAAAAATGATGAGAGTAAATTTTTACGATGCGCGCGCACACCGTCACGAAAAACCAACACCCTGAAGTTAGTTATAGTCAACATTTCATTCAAAAAAACGATGTATGTATTAAATACCTTTTTTCTGTTGTTAGTGTCGTTTTTTCTACACACGTAGAATAGGGCGAAAGATAAAATTTTTGAAAAGATTTTTATCTTGTTACACCAAAAAAATATAACTTCCAACGCGTGTACATAAGTTCACACACACTTTTTTTCTAATGTGCTGAATTATGTCTCATTTTAAACCGGTTTATGATACTTTATTCATACTTCTATTTTTCGAAACATCTCGATAGGATAAATTAAATATTACTTGATTTTGTTTCACTAAAATATTAATGTGAGAACGGCATGTTTACTGGTTTTTTAATTAATTGTTGGTCAATCCAACCAAAATGAATCAATACAATATGTTGTAAAGTTACATTAGCAATTACGTGTCGATATAGTTTAATAAGTTTTGTAAGCATTACATAGAATATTTTATGAATATAATATATGAATATAAATATAAATATAGCCAGTAGTAATGTTTTCGAAACTGCTTATTATTATAATGAACTAGCTCTGTATGGGTGTACTAATGAAGAAAATTAAATGAAATCTTCCCTTCACGGACGACCATGTTATAAAATAAAATGGCAACTGAACTACTGAACGTTAATCCGTCAATTTAATCAATATATTTGGAAATCTCCTTACTGTCTTCTATCTTACTCACTCGCTCTCTTTTTATATTGAGATCTTTTAACTCAAATTGTTCACTTTTTTGCGTACGATTCTTTAAACCTTTTCCTTCATACAAACCATGTTCTGGTCATAAACGCAACAAAATATAATTAGCCAATGTGGTGCAGCCGTCCTAAGGTGATGCGCTTCATCATAATCAGCCTGTAAGAGACTCAATACAGGGCCATAGGCCTCTTCCCAATGGAAGGTATGGGCATTATCATCGCGACAGCCCACGACGTATTAGCGATTTCAAAGTATGAGAAATCCACCGTTCTATGTTTTTCCCACATACGGTGGTACTACAAAAACATTTCCCAGGTTCAGTTTTTCTCACGATATTTTCCTTCATTGTCAGCCAATAGTGTTACCAATATGAATAAGTAAATATATGCAAACTCCGACAAATTCGTTGGTACATGCCGGCGTTCGAACCTGCGGACATGGGATTGACATTCGATCGGTCAAACCACTTGACCTCAACGACTTACTTAGCAAAATATAATTTTTATTTATATAAGCAACCATTATGTATATACGTTGTATATTATACAACATTATAAAATATTGTGTAGTTCCAACCTAACCGTTCATAAATTTTACCGGCACAAAATAATGAAAACTCACCATAGCATAAATAAATATAACGTACACATTACAGAATATATCAAACATATACAACATTTTTTTCTTATAAGTGGTATATTCAACCAGACCGTTGATCCGCTAAATCGCGTATCATTTCATCTCTTCGACACGTGTAAGACGTACCGCAGATGTTTCTAGAAACCTTCCACATAAAAGGAAACATCTTATCTGCGACATCGTTTCTTATAAAAAATGTTTCGATTGACATGGGTTTTTTAACATGAAGATTATGCCATATTATTTACTCTCTTGTTATATTTTAGTAAGTTGCTTTAAATAATCGAATGATCGTTACATAAAAACAGTCTTGATTCGAAATTTGAAATAGAAAACAGCGGCAAACAATGTAATTATGTACTTTCGATGACCTTTTCTTTTTCTTTACTAACGAAAAGGCAAAGGAATCTACGTCGAAGATTTCATAATTTGTGTCCAATTTGAAAGGTTAAGGCCATGTCTTTAGAATCCTAATATTATAAATGAGAATATGAGTTTGTATGTTTGTTTTTTACGCTTTACCAGTCATTATGAAAATTTACATATATGATGTTAAGAGTCAGAAAAAGACAGGATATCTTTTACCCCGAAAAAATTAACTATTCCCGAAGGATAGGTCAAAAATACATTAACGCGAAGGAAGCCGAGAGCAAACGTTAGTTATAAATGTAGAGGCCGGAACGAAGTTTCAAATTCTTTTTGTGTCCATAATATTCTTTAATTCTTGTAGGCTTTCTTACTTGTAGTTTTGTCTGATTATGATTTAAAGTCTTAGCCGTATTGACATGAAATTATATAAACTACTATGTGCTGACGTATTATAAGAGACGATTAGACGGATTATAGGCTGCAAAGTCATAATTCATCTCTAATTGCTAAGTGTTAATATAAAGTGTAATAATTAATTGTATCGAAGCAGAAGATGGTTTTAATCAAAATAAAACATTCGAATAGAGTATTCGAATGTTGTAAAACTATTTGATTCATCTCATATAGACCGTAATACGCCGTAAATAAATATGTGTTTTATAGATATATAATCCTGAATGTCCGGTTCACGGCGCTTTAGCGTTTCCCTGTCTTATAGCGAGATTAAAATGTATCACACCAAATAAAGAATCAAAAAGCCTTGATGTTGTTCGTCATTTGTCGATGATTATTTGGTTTTGGTAACTAAAATAATTTTATCCAAATAATAACTATATATAAAGAGAAAAATATAAATCGTTTTAACAAGAATAATTTACAAATAAATATTTTTTCTGAAAAAAAATTATTTTACTCCCTTGCTTTTAATTTATCGCAATATTTAATTTATCGTAATCAATATAATCATAACAAACAATAAAATACACAAATATGTAGCTTAAATAATGTTATATTAGTGTTTGCGTTTAAATACAAAGAGTCAAAAACTAAGAAACAGTTAAGTAAATAATAAAAACTTTGCTCATTGTACTCGTATGTGGATTTGTTGTACACACCCAAACTTCATTATTAGACTGTAGAACATATTGTAGGATCTTTATATAATTTCTTAGCACGATACAATTTCCAACGTAAACCTATTAATCTGTGGAATGAGCGAAACAAGAACATGAAGCTATAAAGGAATTAAAAATGATAGGTTTTAAGAATAATTACTCATTAATAACTATTTATATAGAATCGAATAGTAGTTTATTTTTTTATTGTAGAAACTTCTACTTCGTTCGGAACAGTTTGAGTATGAACAAATAAGACCCTAAACAAATGCTTAGTAAATTTTTGGTAAATACCAAATAAAATAAGCTGACACCGTTATGATAAAAATTAAGACACGTGAAGAATGACCAAGTATAATCCTAACATTTGTATAAGTAAATCTTATTTATCTGTAAATCTATATTATATATAAGAGTGTCTTTGCGTTTCTTTGATATAATAAATGAAAAATATATAATTTAAATAAAGACTATAATAATAATATGGTAACAATACAGTTAAAAAGATTTCACTAATTCATTATACTACGATCAAACAATAGAAAATGGAAAAGTAAAAGAAATACATAAAAAAATAAAAATACTCTCTAACCAAAAATTTAATATGAGTACATAAATATGTGTCTTTTTCTCATTTGTAGAATATAGCCTTTTGACTTTTCCCTCGAAACCGCCATTGGTTGTAACTCGCAAAGTTTACACATAAAAGTTACAAAGCAAGCACATTTGCGACCGACGCAAAGGACCAACTCCAGTTTTGTAACGGAGTTAAAATTGTGTGCATTGTATACCGTGCATATTTAATTTATACAAATTACAAATATGAATGACCTTTAAAGAGCTTGCTTATATTTTCATTATTTACTTGCTAATTGGTATGATTTGCTGCCTTTTTCTTTTGTTAAGCAGGGACTATTTATCTATCAATATAACTGAATAAGAATCTGTTAGCGTATACTCTGAATTTTCAATTACGTACTATACGTATACGTAATAACAATATTCGTTTGAACTTTTATAACTTTGATGAACTGTAGATTAAAGAATGTGTCTAAATTATTTAAACGCATATAACGGCACGTATTGCACCCATGCAAAGTAGGAACAACAGGACTCTAGTTTATCAATAATCTCTAAAAAGATGAATATAATTTAAGATAAGTTAATTACAACGGTTTGAAATCATAAAAAAGCCCTAGATGATATCGTACAACGAAACTAGGTTATGTGGATTTTTTTATCACAACTTATAAATCAAAAATTGAAAAAGAGTTGTAAAAATGCCTCGCCTACTCTGTATATCTTATCGCACGCGTGGGAGATTGCTCTCACTAAATTCAGAGGCGTTTAAGTTCTTTAGTTTCGACTTAGTAATAAACAAACAAGTAACAAATAAACAAGGACGAAACGTTTCGGGTTGATTTAAAAGCTGTTAGACAAGTTTATATCTTAGGCTTGAAAGATTTAGTGAATATTTCTTTTAAATCTGTAGAAAGTACAGAGTGAAACCTTTCTTAAAATTATTTTAAGCCTCTTATTACTAGGGTTATTTACTGTCATTCACAATTTTATTTCATTTCTCATAAATCTAATTTGTTTAAAAAATATTAATATTTACTAATGTGCTACATTTTGGACTTTTTGTCTTAATTATTAATATTATGATTGCTCCTACAATAATAAAAGTAAATTTACAATTCTATCTCTGATTACTTTTAGTGTATTATTGTAATACAAATAGAAATTATGCTAAATTATTATAGATTTAGCGCTGACATTTTCTGCATAATATTAAATATTTTATTAAGCAGCGTCTTAAAGCTTAACATAAATGCCTAAAATATTCACAACATCGAAGAACATAGAGATATAAAAAAGTTGCGGCTAGATTAAAAACAACACTAGAAAGTGCTAGAGGTACTTCTAAGCATTAATATTCACCAATTTTATCACACTGTAGATAAGCAAGTGCCCTTGATAACTTTAACTGTTTAAATAAATCTCTACATAAAAAAAGCAACGTTTCTCTGTCCATCTGTCTATTCGTTAGTACCTATGCTGGTAGCATGAAAACCACAGAACCGGTTTACTTGATTCTTTCAAATATTAAACGCGACATGCGAGACGAATTGACATCTTCATCAAAATTAAAAATATTAGTCTTTTATAGCGTCCAATGTAGCTTTATTGTTTAGATAATAAATATTGTGCACAAAAAGGCCTTGCAACCGTTATTTTGATACAAATTAAAGTGGAGAATGTTAAATGAAAGTATTTGGTTTTTCTTTTATTGTAGCTCGACAAAGTGTCTGCACTACGCTTGATGATAAGTACAGTCCAAAAACAACGGGGATCACCGAGAGACAAACACCGCTGTCATGTCGGTCTGTGTAAATGTCTCTTTACACTTGACGGACCCCATGTCATAGAATTACGCTCGAAGGAGCCCATATCATTGAAAAATAATCCTTAGACCTTAACCTCATATTCACTGAAAAAACACCTTAAATATAACGGACTAAAACCGTGGGCATATTTAATAGACCATAAAATGTGCGATTACTAACGGGTTATAAATTATCAGAGTCATAGTGAGTAAGCACATCAAAAATTATGTTTTAAAGCTACTGCTAACATGTCGTAAAGCTAAATGTTAACGTACAACTCAGTCGAGCTTACTAATATGCAAATTAGCGGGAAATGTGCCGTCTGTGAAAATATTAAACGAATTAAACAAGTATTACAGGTTGTTATATCAATCTGGCTCAGCTGTGATCACTATACATACTCATTACAAGTGATATATAGTTTTGCTAATTGTATTTACTTAGAACACGCATAATGCCAGCGGTATTTCTAGACATTTAGAAGTTTATATAAACACTATTGTTCTTCTATTTGGATTCACAGAGATTTCAGGAACAGTAACTACACAAATCAACTTGAAAGTAAAAAAAAATGAATGAAATTCGTAGTGCGGCCGCCAAAAATTGGGGTTAACTGGAAACCTTTGTTTACATGCCTGTGGGATTTTTCGAATGGAGTATTGCGAATAACTGCAGCGGTCTGTTTTGATTATTATTCATGTTTGTTTTACAAATCATTACAAAGCGATTTGGTTTTCACTTCAGCGACTCCGTTGTTTTTGTTTACTTGAATTGCACTTTTTCAAATCATAACTGATATTATAAATGCGATAGTGAGTTTGTTTGTTTGTTTGTTTATTTATACCTTATTTATGCTTTATTTATATTTAGTTTATTTATACCTTAACTACTCAACCGATCGTCATCAAAATGTTGATACACGTTGTAAGGAGTATAAAAAAGGACATAGGGTAACCTTTCATCCAGAAGAAATGTACTATTCTCGAGGGACAGCCAAATCTACATTAAAGCGAATGAAGCAGCGAGCAAAAGCTAGTTCTAAAAAACCTGGGAAACGTGAAGGTATGTAAACTAGGCCTTTTAAACGAAAACTATGTTACACATTGTAAGGTAATGGGTGCAGTAAAAATGGGAAGGTATACTGCATACTGTATACTGCACACTAATGTTTCTCAAACAAATACATTTCTACTAAAGTGTGAGCGAGATAAACAAAAGATAATCGTTTTTATTATGCCAATGGTCATATAATCCTTATTTTATCAAACTGAAACAAGTAGTATTCTCTAGCGTGTTACGTTGACATTATTATGCACATTACTTGTCGCGTGTGTGTCTGAGGCTATTTGAAGTTACGGTATTTTTATATAGTTATTATGAGTAAAGAATTCTTTCGTATTACATAAGTCATCTTGTAAATAAAAATAGCCTATATTGTGGTGAAAATATCGGGTACTTTGTGTATTTGAAATCACTTTGAGTATCTGCCGGACGAATATCAGACGCACTTATGCACTTTTCATTCGCTTCCAGGCTATAATTATGTTAATAAAAAATCTTTATAGAAAAACAATCGATAAATTTTTAATCTTTCGTAGAGTTATTTTGTATAGTAGATAAATATTAGTGAAAAATTGATAGAATAGGAAAAACTTGGGTAGCAAACAACGGATTTCAGCATTTACAAACTGATATAATTTCTTAATCTTCAAACAAACAGGAACATTCCCGATAATTTGTACATAAATATACTAAGAGAACTCAGTTCAGTAAACTGAACTGAATTGTTTGTAAAACGATTTTTATTTTTGTTTTGGAACTTATTATAATCAATAAGAATAATTGGGAAAAAGTTCTTATTGTTCCTACCTTCGAACACACACACACACACATTTTGATTTCAAATAACGAAAATGACAAAATTCTTACAGTTGTAAAAAATATATTAATCATCAGATTGTTGTTGTGAAATTCCCAACAGACAATGTTTTACGTATAAATTGCATTGAAATTTGAAACTAAAATTTATTATCAAATATTTCATAATTTCTCTTATATGACTAACGGGCGAACAATAGGCAATATATAAATCCAGCAAATTATTAATAGCACAAGTAAGAAAGGATACAAAGTCAATAAAATACGTTTAATTCTATTAGCAAGCCATTATTAAGGCAAACGTAGTAATTACATTTAGTATTGGTTCACTGGTAAAAAATGTTGGCAAGAAAAGTGTACGTGAAATAACAAAATTGAGGATCCTAACATCCTAAGAGCAGCCGGTACCAGGGTGATATGTGGTGGGTTGCGTGTAAGAATATCAAATAGACATCCATAGGGTTGCCAAGAAACCAATTGGTGTGTTACTTCCTGAAGTAAGTATTAGTTCTCACATTCTCTCGTTCTCCCATATCTTTAGGAATAATCACTTTCAATTTTAACAATGAGAAAATCATAGTAGTATTTATATAAGTAATATTGACAAATCAAAGGCGACGTGTAATTCTCGTAAGCCCAATAAACGAAAATGTTGATCAAACATGTTTACGAACATTTAGAAGTATTATGTTGTATTTTGTTTTACTTGTCCCTTATATAGCGCATATACTATACGTGAAGGAAAAACGTTCCCTTTTAAATATAAAACGCATATGGAGAATTGAGAGATTTTAAATTCACTAAAACAAAACATTCTTTGTTTACGTTCTTAATATCATTAAAAAAATGTAAAGAAATAAATAAAATTGAAGTGTATGTTTGTAATATGAATATCAAAATAAAAGTTTTAGTAGTTGATATGAAAGTATATATACAGTATTCTTTCTATTTTTGTTTCTCTGTCTGTTTGTTTCACCTAATCTCTGAAACAGACGGACTGAACTTAAGTAAAAACTCCTTCTGGAATAAAGACACAAGTTTAATAAAATAAGTATAGGTTTACCACTCCCAATCAGCTAAGTAATTAAGTATAGTAGCGATGTTCTCCTTCACCGTCAGGCGAGAGTTACCCATTTAAATTAGTACATGTACACAAATTCTGAGATTTTTAGAAGTGAAACTTCTTTAGAATCGTTATGATTTTAAGCCGGATGCAACGTAAAAACGACAGGTAAAAGACACAAATACAAAAATGTGTAGGATGAAGCCGGCAAAGAATGAGACAGAAATATACATACTATTTTTGAAGTGAAATAGTGAGCCAGAGCGAGAGAGCAAATGTGTATGTATATTGCACACTGTTTAATACTTGCTTGTATTTAAGCATTTAACGTGTGTTAGTATATGTGAAAAGTACGTGAAGTACTGTACATTGTATGCGGCTGCGTATTACAGCTTTTTAGTAAGAAGTCAGCTTGGTGTCTTATTATTTAACAGTGTTCGTGAGTATTTTTATATCTTGTTTGTTGAAACTGAAAATATGGAACTTTAGTAATAAATTATGTAACATATGTTAAAAAAAATCTTTTAAAGTTAATCAAAATACTTTCATTTTTAAGCAAATAAACTTTGTAATTATCCTACCCTTGTTGTATATATTTATCTCATTCTTTTGTTAATTTATTGAAGTTTCATTTCTATCGTGTGTGAATCGTACACCACCTTTTTTTTTGTTACATATGACGATCAAGCCTACGTAGCAACGGATTGATTTCCCACAGTCTAAACCTACCTTCGCGTAGACACGATAACAAAAGAAAATTAGTCAAAATTAATAAATGAGAATTTGAGAGAAATTCCATAAAATAACTAGGTAGTCTTCAAAGTTTTGTACCATGCTTATAACAAAATGTTGGTACAATTTGTTACAATCTACAAAGTATTTGTTGAAAACATCAACTTTTTAATTACAAATTTTAAAGTCATAAAACATTGTCAATACGTTTGTCAACCCTGGTGGTAGCGGCTCTGCGTGGCGCGGCACGGCGGCGCGACATCATGGCGCGTGGCATGCGATGCACACAGAGATAGAAGGCGCGAACGTAATACCGGGTGTACCATCACGTCCAGATATACTACAGCGGCTTTAGACTTATATTGAGCACATTCAAAATAGACATATCACTGTCTTACGTGTATACCTTGAATTTTCAAAGTAACTTAGAAGGGTAATGGTGTTTAAAGTAGTGGTTTACGTTAATAAACGCCCTCTAAGCACCCGAACTGAGAGGAATATATTTGGTTTTAATTTTTGTGTAAATTATAATATTGTCGAAACTTACCATTATATATCATATATACAAATAAAATCGTAGTGTCTTTTGTTTATCCGGGCAAATCTCTAAAATGGTTAAACCTATTTTGATAAGACTTACTAGTAAATATTTTAACACCAGGACTGTCGAAAATCATAAACGTTTATGTTCCATACAAACGAATGTAGACCCCATGAGGCACAGGTCAACAGACTGTTGGCAGCATAAGCTTAAAATACCTAATGTATTACAAAACTTTAAAAAAGAACAAATTATATATTGTAAAATTTCAATTTTTATGTAACATGTATTTTTCAGTTATTTTTTCATTTGTATAAACTTTTTTTTAATCATTAATGAAATTTACAATGTACAATCATGATTTTAAAAACAAAATCCGCAATTTTGAAATCTGTGTTTAAAAAATCAGACGAGGGATTAATCGGATTTTATTTCAACCTGTAAGGAAGACATTTTGAAATCGCCATTTTGTTTTATTTCATTTCCATGTGTTGTCATCAGGACTGCACAAAATTGAAAAAATGCAAGATTTTCACGTAAACAAACATTGCAAGTTATATAAAAGTGTCTAATAAATTAAGAAATCCTTTATAGTGGTGTCTATTTATACCGTACGGACAAATGAAAGAATAATAAATACAGTACTCGGTAAAACCTCGGATAAACGAGTTTGCTTTTTCATTTTATAAAACTTGCATTGGAAGCATACTCGCCTAAGGGAAAATAAACCTTATATAGTATTATTTTACGGCTTCACTATACTTAAACGTATATACTATCAGTTGTATGTACAGAGTAGAAATTGTATTTTTTAAATAAATTCCGTTTTAATTAACTACTGTATTTTCCATCGCAAATTCAACTATAGTACAGTATGTATTCAGTTGTAATCCTGCTTTATGTTAGGTATATTTACCATAAGCTCATAAATCCATAACGTTTCAGTCTTTCATACTATCTGTCCGTCCAGGCTTCAAACGTGCGTTCAAAGAAAATGAAACCAGATGTTTCTTTAAAACAGTACGACCAAGTTATGAAAATGGCAACTGCACAACTGAACATCAATTGTGTCAATATTTTTGAAAATCTTCCTACTGTTTTCGATCTCACTCACTTTTTATATGGAGAAAATTTACTCCAAAATGTTCGCTATTCGCGAACAAATATTTGTTTTCATACAAACCTTGTCTTGACAATTACAAACACAACAAAACAAAGAATTAGTCAAACAGGTGCAGCCGTTCTGAAGTGATGCGTCTACAAATATTCGGCAATTGATTTTTATTTATTCGATTCGATTTATTAAATTCGATAATAGTTCAAGTTATAAACAATTTTAATACAACTTATACGCAATAATTATGTAAGCATTATGAGCCAACGAACCCCTTTCTTATAATTTCTCAATACTTATCATTTGTAGAAATATTTCATATATGTAAATTATATATTAAAGCTATTTCTGTTATACCTGTCATCTTAAATTTGAATCATCAGCTGAGTATATTAATCATATATTCAGTAAAAACTATATTTATGTATATTTTTTTACACCAAAAAACTCGGATACGTTACATGGTATTTATAAATATAAGAAAAAAACGAATTCTCTATTATTAGTCCGTGCTAAACGCTGAACTGGTGTCGATTAAACTTTTACTGGCAAATAGAGAACTTTTGAGACTATTGACTAGGTTATATAGAACACAGGCTATGTATATCACAAGCGATTTTATATCAGAAAACATTTACTAGGGTTTAGTAGTATTAAAAAAATATAAATTAAAAAAGCCCAACTATTAATCTAAATAAGATACACTTATTCCCTATGAAATAAAAACTCCATTTTCATAAGAATAAAGTCACAAACTCCAACTAGTAATCTAAATAGTCCAATTTTAGCTTAAAATAATTATATACATTCGCGCTTCGACATTTAGATGGGAATGATCGGGAAACCGAAAACGATAAGTAGATTCCAAATATATCAACTTTGTGCCTTCCGTGCCCGTAATAGAGACTATATTACTGTACAAACGATCTTTCCTACTATATGTAGGAAGTACTTGCTAATTCCAATTCGCGTGTGGCGATACTGGCGATGATGGCAACTTTTATTTTTTGGTACTTCGCTCTCGTAGTAGTAGATCTAGAAACTATTGGACTAAGGCAACAATATATTTAAAATAATATAATTTACATGCAACATTTTAAAGACTTATTAGAGAACAATTTAATGTATGTGCTAACACACGTCAACAATTAACAAGACCCGAGTGAAGGTGAGTTGCGATTGTAGGCGCGCGAGGGTGATGCTTAAGGTGCGGGTGGCCGGAATGAGTCGCCTCGTCCAGGGCTCACGGTGTGCGCTCTCGTATCAATTGGCGTGCAGTCATGCTGAATGAGGGTTGCTTGCACACATATTTATAATATAGGTCTTAACAATAACAATTCATAGCAAGCAAATGAACGCGTACTTAGTGCTCATAAAAATCGTAGTTTCTTAGAACTGGAATTATTTCATATTAAATGAAGATATCATGGTAATTTATTTTTTAAATAAGGATGCCTATTATCCCTCTTATAGATAAATCTATTTAAATAAAACAAGATTACCGAATGTATGCTGTATGTGTGTACCTATGCCGGTGCGTATGTAAGCGCCACATTTCAGAAAGACTGCACCTATTTGGCTATTTCTTTCTTTGTTGTGCTTAATATTATTTAGTTAGGTAAAGTTTGTATGAAAGAAAATCTTTGAAAAATCTTACGGAAAAGTGAAAAAGTTGGCTTAAGAAACCTCCGTGTTTCTTCCACTCATTAATTCAGTGATAATAATTCAACTCAATTCATAAAAGTATGCAATTTTTCATCAATGTTTTCTTATGAACGTCATAAAACATTAATTTATCGCTCGTAAACCGACTTGACAGACATTTTTTTTCTTTTTTTTTCCTTAATACACCCGGGCTAAGCCGAGGCAGGTAGTTAGTAAAACATAAAAATCATCACAATAACTCAAAATCGACTGACACTTTATTTAAATCGGAGCATTTGTCGGTTCGTGTTCGTGTCTTACAGATTCCTAAGTACACGGTCAGTTTCCAGCACCGGCAGTGAGTTTTGCGCAATCGGGCCTGCCTAATTACCGCCAGTAAAAACTAATTGCGAACAACCGAGTGCCGCACGGTACTGCCGTTCTTACACGCCCGCGTAATGTACTCTCAAATATTGTGATTAATGCACTGTTAGCTAACTTTGTAAATTGGCTGGTTTCCTTTAAATTACTCGTCTTTAACAAGAAACTCTTGTGGAATAATCGTTCTTATATTACTTCACCATCAATATAAAACACTTCACGAGTGCAACGAAATCATAGTCACTACAAAAAAGCGAAGGAATGTTCAGTACAAGTTTATTCTTTTCTAATCAAAATATTATTAAATCCAATATATGGTTGTCTTTAACCAAAATGTTAATTATTAAATTAACAGATTGTACTTTAATAAAATTTTGTATGAAGTAGGCAATGTTAATATTAGTAAATTTTGTTAATGTAATATTACATTTGCCTATAATTTACACATATAAATTATCAATTTCCCGCGCCATCGCACGCATTTTCTATGCAATAATTATTTTCGAGACTATTCTATGTCTATATGTATACACAAGAATAAATGGCTGACAAAAGACATATTTTCATAAGAACTTTCATCCTCTTTTTCTCCACCTTAGGGGTTAAGTTTCCAAATATCCTTCCTTAGAGTTCACCTACAGTATAAAATACAGTGTAACTCCAATAGTTTATATCTACTATGTCCTCTCACGGTTATTCTTTTATATATGAATATAGATAGGTAATAGACAACGTTACCACCTATAAAATTATAGAAGGACGCAAAATCTCAAAATAATAAAAACGGTAAAGCTATAGTAATTGTTACCGCCGTATTTAATGAACAAGCAACAATATTAAGGTATCGCCTGTAGGATTGTGTGGGACAAATTTTGTAAATTATTGTATTAATGAAAACGTACAATTTGCATATCTGAAACATAAATGTTGATCATGTTGAAATATTATACGAAACAACTTATTGTCATGATAATGTAAATTGACACCCGTGTTCGGGGTAATTTAATTTGTCTGGGTAATCCAGCGAACAAGAGCGGGTAATGGCTACCGCTGTAAGTCATAATAATTCAAAACAGGTGGGTCGACCATCTTAACGGACGACTGGAGAAAATCCATCCGATGGAACACTTCAAGAATTAATTAAATGCTTCATTTAAGTAAATTTGCTTATTGTACCCTTATTTATGTTTTTTTTAATGAAAATAAATCTATTTATATATATTATATAATTATGATAAAATTGAGGTGAAAATAAGAGTTCTGCGTCTTTTTCTCTTTATCTACCAAACGATTTTTTGTAGCTATTAGCCAGCCCTAGTGTTATCAATGAAAAAACTGTTTTTTTTTATTATGAACCTATATTTATGAGCCTATATTTGTCATACTACAAATCTTCACGTTTACTAAGTTACAATATGTGTACTGTACACTTTCTGGCAAGTAAAATTCTATAAAAACGAAAAAATCATAAATTGTGGTCGAATTTACACGACTGGACATGGAAATATTAACAATGAGGAATGAAATTCGATTAGAATATCGAAATACAAAACAATGAATATTTCAGTGTTCAATTGTTCATCCTAATACCTGGTTTGGATAACTTGACTACCAGACTGAATATAATATAAAATGTATAGTTTCATAAATAATTAAATACAGTCAGTTAAAAACTATGAGATATACGACACAAAATATAATTAAAATAGCGTTAAATAAAATTATATGTGTGCATACATAGTCACACTTTTATATTAAAAACGCCAGACATTTTTACGAATCGCCACGTGCGACACCGCAGCAGGCCAATGCCTTCGACACTTTTAGAATTTAATATACACAACCTGCCTCGCATCTAACTTATCTATTAAAGTCTTCATATCTAATTTCTTACGCGTTAATACAATATATAATGCAATGACAATGACAAATATAGAAAAAAAGTAGTGTGTACTTATGTACACGCGTTAGCGGTATACTTCTTTGGCGTAACAAGATAAAAATCTTTTCAAAAATTTTATCTTTTGCCTTATTCTACGTTTTTAGAAAAAACGACGCTAAAAATAGAGAAAAAAGGTATTTAATACATACATACTTTTTTGAATAAAACGTTGACTATAGCTAACTTCAGGTTGTCGGGTTTTTCGTGACGATGTACATGACATCGTAAAAATTTACTCTCATCATTTTTCCCTAACGCGCCAAAAGAAGTATAACTTCTTTAATTACCTTAAGTAAATTAAGAGATAGCCTCTTACAAATACATAAATTTAACACCTTTATAATAATGGTATGTATACCATGTTATACTAATATATCAAATAATTTGTGTTAGTTTGAATGTACTTAACTTAAAATCTATTAAACGGATTTTGATAAAGTTTCTTTTTATGGTTCTTATAATCTCATACGCACTATGACATAGTGTTTTTAATAGACTCAGGGAAACAGTTTGTCACTGGTTTGTAGCTATATAATGAAGTGTAAATAGATATACGAGTGCGTATCGCTGTTTTTGATACATCAACATTAGTAGATTTTCCTAAAGTGCTCTACATTTCGACAAACGTTACATTGATCAGTTAGGTGACATGAATAGATTAATAATTCAACCTGTTTAACGAGTCCATAAGCTATTTGTCTGTAACAAGTATATTTTTGTAATCTCTTTGAGCTTGAACTTTTAACTCGAGATGTCTACATTGGAGTCTATAATAGTGATCTTTTGCAAAATTTCTACGCGTAATCAAATAATCAGGGTACTTGAACTAACAAAGGACAGTCTTAGACATCTATTTGTTGTCTTTATATGAAGTCGTTATTTACTCATTAATAAAATATTAACTTCAAGTCGAGATTGCGCACAGTTTTATAAAATCTTAAATGTTATAAAAAGTTGATAATCACAGTGCAAAAAGAACCATAATGCAAAAGACGCTAGCTGATAGGTGACGCCATCTGTCATATTAAACTAATTATGTCATGTGATATTTTATAACGATACAGGCCACTTTGTAGCGCTACGAGTAGTGACAGTAAAAATCTACCTCAAAGATATTTTGCTATTGAACAATACTATTTTATTATTGAAAATTTGGTATATAGAAATTATTATTTTTTTATTTATTTAATGTCATTAAACTTAGTAACATATTATAGGCACTGTACTAGTAATTTTGGTTACTGTCTAATATTAATCTAGCACTGATTTTCATATACTTTCAATCTTGCAGATATTTCTATGAAAACACGAGTGGGCAACAAAATCGTTACAAGTAGGCGTAAAAAAAGTAAACAATGGAACTCACTATAATTTACCTTGAGTATAATGTTAAAAAAATTAAGCTTTCAGGAATACAATTGAAAAGTGAAACTTCAACCTACCTGCCATTCAAACGACACGGAAGTCTGCTCCAGCCAACATTATCTTGACAAGTAGGTACGACGCGCGAAACTTGAGACATCTGCGAAATTTGAAAGTTAACTTTCAACCTTCGTACACAAGCTCCAAATCGGTTATAAATTATTTATCAATTTTAATATATATATATATACCTTTAGCAACAAGCAAATAATTCATCTTTTAACATCCATTACTTCAACATATTATTTATATGTATTAATCTTGTAGATATTTTTTAGTGTAACAGTTTAGGATTGAAAAGACCTGGCAAAATGGCGGAAAATCTGTAGAAGAATGCTGTACAATATCATCCAAAAATAAGCATTTCTTCTACTATTTTTTGAGCCTTCCAATTTGTTCTGTATATCTTTTAAAATTAAATAGTCTTACCAATCTACTACGATTTTTTGTATTTCAATTCACTGATTATTTAAGCCATATATGAGGAAAAAGAGAAAAAGGAAATATATGATCCACGAATGGCCCTAATATTCAAAGAAAAAGTGTACTCTTAGTATTTTAAGACCGCCACACAAACATTATCGTAAATAATTTGTTTGCTTAGTGCAATATTAAAACAGAATCTATATAAATAAATAAGTAAATTGAATTGCCTCGAGGTAAATTTCGTAAATTCTATTAAACATTTCTCTAATTTTAAATTTAATTATTTTATTCGAACCCTCCACTTTCGACAGCATATTGATGTTACAATATAGTGCATGATCCAGTCAGCGACGTTCATGGAACGGATTATAATCTATACATAGAAGTGAAATAATAGCATGGGAGAGAAAAAAAAAACAAAATTCATTTTGATTTCAAATACTATATTATGCAAACTAGCATTCCGTTGTACGTATGCAAAAAACTCCAAATACGTACAATACTCGTATATGAAGTTTTTTATAGATTAATCAATTCATATTTGACTAACGTAGAAGTTTAAAAATAGTATTATATAAAAAAATATTTCCCGTAGACATCAAAAAAAGTAATCCTTAAAGCAAATCAAGTGTTATTTAATTCAGATAAATAACAAAGAAGTTGAGGTTAATTCGGTTTAAAACTGTTATTTGTTATATAGGTTCATGTGTTAACATATTAAGTCGTATTATAGTAGTCATTTTTTAATTTATCTTCTTAAAAATTCAATTTTATATGTAAACGTGTATTTGTTACGCTTTCACGCCTTAAATATATAAACGCTATGGGCTTACCCATAATAGGTTTTGGTGACAAAGTGGAGTATTATAGAGTGGATCAATATGTGACCGATGTGATGTCTGGAATTGACTCCTCCCTGTGCATCCACTAAAAACGATTGTAAAGTGTAATGTATTTTAAATATTGATACTATATATGTACAACAATATATGTATTTTAGAAAGTAAAACCCGAATTTCTTGCCGGTACTTTGCGATGCCTGGGTTATTCTCTGAACCGATGATAATTTTGACGTTCATAAGAGCTTTCTTAGGGGCTAAATTGAATAAAGTATTTTTTTGCATAAACATTGCCAGCGGTAGAGAAAAGCACATGTTCCTGAGGTATAATCAAATCAACTCTATCTAAATATCAACGCGAGCGAAGCCGCGAGCAAAAGGTTATATTCTGTAATAATTACTCCTTTTACCACATAATTAGTAACTTAAAAATATAATATATAACTATGATAATACACCATATAAGCAGATTAATCGACAAAATAACGTCTTAAGCTAATTCAACATTATATAAATCTCTTAAGAAATCCTCTTATTAATTAAATACACAGTAAAACACAGAAACGTCTCAGAAATGCCAACAAGTAAAAAGAGCAAGGGAACACAAACAACAAAAGGGAATAGATTTGCAAAATGCTAAATATTCGCAAAAGAACACATTCTTAGACAACTCCAGATTCTTAATGTGATGTTCCCCTTGTGCTGTAATTATTTTATGTTCCTCTTGGTTTAATGCTCGATGTTTCTTGACCTTTAAAGACACTGTTACGGACAGCGAGCCATGTGCGGGACAATTAGTTTTATGTACTAGTTTTACGAAATATCGGACATAATTTATTACGGTTAAGGTTTTTGTTATTACGGAGTACGTAGAAAATCAAAATGTGTTAGTTATAAGTTTTTTGTGTGTAAGAACTCTGAACATATTGATTGGTTGTAAGAACAATACACCACGTAATTTATTAGGGATAAGTTTTCTCGGACAGGAAGTTATAAGTATACAGGGCACAGAATAGTGTCATAAATAGAAAATTGACAATGGACTCATTGGGTCCATTCACTAAAAATATTCCTACGAGCACTCCCTACGGGGTGTCGTCGCGCGTCGGGCTGAGAAAAAATACGGAAGGAGGCCACACACGCGGAGTGCGCTCGCTAGCGGATCAGCTGCGAGGCATTTAAATAAGGAATACGAACGGGAAACCAGGCAGAGACTGTATAGCGTCTGATCAGAACGGATAGAGACTGTATAGCGTCTGATCAGAACGGACAGAGACTGAGCAGCGTCTGATCAGTACAGACACGCGAAATTGTGATAAATAGTTCGAAAGGTTCAAGATTAGAGATACGCGGCGATAACAAACCACAATAATAGCTACGGCAAACGACTCTACGAGCGACGAGTCAACGAGCCACATTAACATTTGTACAATACAACTTGTATTGTATAAATAGAACGAGAAATAATTTAATGTTGCGGATAGAGCTGATTTACAACCACCTCACATATATTCGTAACAGACACATCTATACAAACAAGATGTTAAATAAGAATACACGCAGTCTGCAAAATCTAAAACGATTCCTCTGAACCGTGGCTATCTCACCTGCAAATAAATTCGATGGAAACACTAGAACAGCATCAAGAATATTTTATGAAAGGAAAGAGGAGCGCACCGCACCAAGTCGTATCACGTATTCACCTCGCTACGAAATGCACAAAATAAAACACTCGACAAAGAATACGAAACCGGACTGCAATCGTAAAATGGCCGCCTTCCGACCATTATGCAAATGTACAGAATTAAAAATGAAATTGATTCATTCTGTTAAAGAAATGTTAAGGAAGCCTCAATTTAGAAGGTATACAGAAATCCCTTCACTCTAGCAAAACTTATTGCAATTTGAATAAAGGTGTGAGTTAAGTATGAGAGAAAAGTAGGTAAATGCATTTCAGTCTGTCATCTAAAAACTAGGTTATCTATGAAATATCTATATATACAATAATACATGCATATATCTGTACATATAATTAGAAAGTAAATTTAACGTTTCAGTACTTTCAGATTTTTATAAAAAAAACATATCAAGTGACTAAAAATAAGAAATTAAGTACGTTTTAATCATTTTTAGTAATGTCTGTCTATATGTTTGTCCATGCGTCATTGCGAAATTACAACGTTTATGATAAATCGTCACCAAGACAATCATAAAGCATATCCTCGAGTAACACTTAGTCTTTGTTCCATTAAAATCGGTTCACTCTATCAAAAGTGTGCGCCCATCACTCAAAAGTGTCTGGATACACTTCGATCACTTTTATTGGTTTTATTATTATATACTTGGTTCTTAATATGATATTGTTTTATAAAACTTTTAGAAAACTACGATTTTTATAAGCGCTACACGCAAAGTAATGTTTGAAGTAGGGCAATCAATGTAATGCGCATGCGCAGAAGAAAGGAAGTAAAGAGATAAAATTATTAACAAATAAATTTTGGAAGAAAGTACATTCTTTCTTTCATTTTCCTGTACACATAAAACATATTTTAAAGATAATAAACAACACAGACAAGGTCGTAGGTATCAGCAAGTATTGGATAAACATATTCATTTAGTTAATTTTGCGGCTAATACGCATTAAATATTTGCATTCGCGAGTACAGAATCGTGTAGGTGCATCGGTAAGCTCTCGCAATAGTATCAGGATTTACATTCAGTTTGTCGCCGAAATGAACCTGTCAGGACCATCGCGGTATTCCAGAATATACCTGGAACATGCTATCAGTAAAGTGAAAATGATTAATCGGAAATATGACAAACTACATTCAATAGAGTTCTAACATATTTGTTAGTAGATGACTCGAGAATTAGTACATATAAATCATTATATTATGCTAATATAGAAACTGTACTGAAATTTTTGTTACTGTCGAACGATAATGATTTAGTGTTAGAATATTCAAGCACCGTTTCGAACGGCATAGCCTCGAATCATGCAATAAGCCGTAATCTTCAGTAAAGGAAAACATCGTGGTAAAATCGTAGGATGATGGTAAAGCTGTTTTAAATGTGCATCTGGTTAACACAAGTTGAAAATCTGTTGTAATCTATAGGCATATTCCATCCACCATCCTTAATACCAGGTGAAATTGTAGTTACCAACTAAAACCTATAAAATATTGAAAAAAGTAAATCTTCCAATGTTTTGTAACAATATTAAATGTATGATATAATCTATAGTAATCATAAATTGGTTATTCGTTATATATTCATTTCCAATACTGCACTACGATGAGATGCAAATTTAAAAAGACAATATTTTTCAATCGACAGTAAATTTATACGTGCAACACGCAATTAATACACGTCGGATTTTGATTGGGCTTTAATTATATTATAACAGTTTAAGCTTCCAAAACTAATACAATTACCATCGTACTGTTACTTGTTTGGGTTGAACGATGACTAGAAACAATGTATATATAATATTTAATGCATAGATATGTTACAAAAAAATATGAGACACTACTACAATGAGCTAATAAATTATGGAATATATATTTATCCATATTATTATAAAAATCGTTGTTACTAGCAGGCGCCCGCGACTTCGTCTGCCTCTATGTCTTCATAGCTACGCTACGCTGGTGACACCTCAGGTGGCTTCACATCTTCACCGAACTACGGCGTTTATATCTTCATAAATGATGACACTGTACATTATCTCTTTGTAACTCGAACGCTTTATACAGCGTTATAGGTACCCGATTTTTAAACGTATTTAAAAGTTATAGTTGTATGTAGGCCAATTTAAATAATCCTAACTAATGTTATAAATGTGAATTTGAGGTTGTTTTGTTTGTTATGCTTTACTCAACGGATTACCATTAAATTTTATATGCATATCTCGCCAGGGGTGTTGAAAAAGACATCAGGTACGTTTAATACTGAAAAAAATACAGGTTTCGTGGGAAAATGTTACATTACATCACCTCTAGCGTGGGAAAATGTTACATTACATCACCTCTAGCGAAGTTGCGAGCAAAAGCTAGCAGCTTTATAAATTATAGCTTATGTATTATTCTGATGTATAGGCTATATTACTGTAAAGTGCCATCCTAATCCATTTAGCAGTTTTTTTGTGAAAGAGTAATAAGCATTCGTTCATCCTCACAAATTTTCTCGTTTTTTTTTCTTTATATTATAGTACATTCTACTTAATGTTATACGAATGTAGTATATAGATTTATTATGTACTTTATGATAACCTTCAAAGAAGATTTAAGTAGTACAAATATGTTTTGAAATTTTCCAAAAGAAGTCATAGAGAAACTAAAGAAAAACATTTTAATTATATATATATAAAAGAACAATATTATATATATTTTTATTTATTTTTAATCTCTATTTTACACCATTATATATATGCACTATAAAACATTTCTAATTATGCGATTAGTACAAAGTGCGGCGTTACTGCTAATAGCAATCCCTTCCAGACAACCTTTATATGGATATGTTCCATGAAGTAGAATCGGGCATACATTACTTTTATTACAATTATCCAGTTCTCATTTTAAAGATATTAATTTTTTGTTAGAAGATTTATGGTGTCGTAATAAAATTGAAACCTGGAAACAACGGTCTAAATTTGGCAACCTCAGTTATAGCAATTACAAAACGCTAACACAGCAAATATCTCTGAATTCGTCGTGACTCAGAATACCGGGACACAGTTTATATTATCACAAAATGCTACGTGTGTTATACGTAGTCTACTTAACATTATGTAGCGAGAGAATCGTAGCAGTATTATTGTACGCTACAAGTTGTAGTTGCTACGCGAGTATGTGCGCTACGACAACTGAATGTTTTCTTTGTGAAAACCGCTTATAAGCAGTAAGCGTATATGAATGTATAAAGCTTACTCTGTATCCATAAAATGCGACATCCATAAGTTTATGTATTCAAAGTCGTCATCTTCTAAATAGTGTTATTGTATCATTTGCATTGTATTGTTCTGTGACTTGTTTTATCATAAAACATATCCATCTTTATTAAAAATATTAGTAGGCATTGTTACATAGGGAAGCACTAGCGGACAGTGCAGTATCTATATTGTCAGTATGTTTATCTTGAAAAAAAAGTACTGTTCCCAGGGAATCAAATCTACATTAATGCAAACGATGCCGCGGATGTTTTTGTACTTTATAGGTTAGCGTTTCACCACAATCTCATCTGATGTTCAATGATATGTCGTTTAAAATAATAGTCACGATAAACCTAGATGGAGACTGGCTCTCAAGTGCAGCTGCCGGAACAGACCAACAGGTGCTTGTAGACAGATTTTCAACTTGAGGGTGGTAGTTAGCCAGGCGGACTTAGAAAAAGCTCTACGACCATGCTATGTGTTTCATCACGATGTTTTCCTTCACCGAAAGCTCAGATCCAGTTGTTAAGATTCGAACCTACGTCCTTTAACAATGTGTCCGAACACACTACCAACTGAGCCATCGTACCGCTTCATAAATTCGTATTCGACTTTCGTATTCCCTAGATAGTAATAAAATGTAAGTGAACTTGTTTACTTCTTGAAACCAAATAAACCTCAACCTACCGCTACATTGAAATATAAAAACTTGTAGTAAAAAAATATTTTACTGTTCATTTCATACATAATGCTAATGTTTTGTAGGTGGTAGAGCTACGCTGAAGCTATTACTGGTTTCAGCATGAATGGGTCGGCTCGCCCGGGGTAGTACCATCCTCTCACAGAAAGCCGACGTGAAGTAACAGTGCTTGCACTGTTGCGTTTCGTTCGGTCAGTGAGAGCGCCGGAGGCCCACATATTTAAAAGGCCGGCAACGCACTTGCACTCCCCTGGTGTTGCTAGTGTCTATAGACGGCGGTGATCACTTACCATCAGGTGACCCATCTATTCGTTTGCCCCCTATAATATAGAAAAAAAAATGTACATCTTACAAACAAAATTTGACTAGGGAGTTTAGGCTTCAAAAAGTTATTACGTAGCCGACCACTTTTACTATTACGCTATAAAACGGTAGCATTTTCAACGAGACTCGAACTAGGAATGTTAAAATCGAAGATCGTAAAACCATCCGACTTCGGTCACCCGTCTCATGAATGAAACGTAACAATTTTTATGGGAAAACAATAAAATATTGTTAGTTATTTAGTTAGATCACCTATACACTTAGGAGTTATCTACAGAGGTGCATAGAGTTAGGCCTTCACCAAACACACGTGTATATACATAAAACATCTATACCAAGTCATAGGTAGTGTGTGTAAAAGCGTTGCAAGAGTCACGTTCAGGCAATATTTGCTGTATAAAATTCAGCAACTGAGTTCGCGCTGCGTTATGTACAGTCATCATATGTGCCACTTTTTATGTTTTATCCCGAAATAGTAACGTGACTTACAAAATAAATTTCTACAATATATATTTTTTTTATTTATATAATATTATTGTACCTACTTACGTATAAAAATAAAGGAACATCTATATATAAACAATTAAACGTTTCTAACCTCATATGTTCTACAAAATTTATATATAATATTCCAAAAAATAAATATATAAATGAATAATGTAACTTTTGTCCTTCTTGTTTCAGAACAAAGCAATTTTTATAGAAATTTCAAGTATTACGTTTCCTAATTTTTGCTTGTTTGTTATCTGTGCTTCACGCAGATATACTGACGAAGTAAATAAAACCAAACCTTCCCTTTACAATACGACCATGTAATGAACAAAATGGTAACCAAACAACTGAACGTCAATTCTGTAAATATGTTGGAAGATCTTCTGTCTCACTCACTTTTAAATAAGGAGAATTTTTAACCCTAAAATTCTCGCCTTACCATATGATTTTTCAAATATTTTCTTCCACACAAACCTTAACATAAAACCAACACAAAAAAAAAGGTTAGTCAGATGCAGTCGTTTTGAATACACGTATATATTCGGCAATTGATTCTTATTTGTTTAGATTATTTTAATATTACTTTAAGCTTATAATAGGGCGCCCGTATCAGGGTGGGGACCCAGATGAAGTACCTGGGCCTCACCCTGGACGGGTGCTGGCGGATTGAGCCCCATTTTACGGGGCTCGGACCATGAATTACGAGGGCGGCGGCGGCACTCGGCCGGTTTCTCCCCAACATTGGGGGGCTGAGTGCAGGGTGTCGCCGACTGTATATGGGAGTTGTGCGAGCGATGGCCGTCTACGGGGCTCCGGTGTGGGCCGACGCCCTCGGTGCCACTAATGTGCGGGCGCTACGTGCTGCACAGCGTAATGTGGCATTGAGGGCGATCAGAGGGTACCACACCGCGGCCTCAGCGGCGGTCTTTGTGCTGGGAGCTGGAGGCGGGAGTTCTTGCCGCCGTGTGCGAGTTCACGGCGGCACGGAAGAGAATCGGGGAGCCTCCAGCTCCCAGTGAGATTGAGGCCAAGAGAAGGGAGGGCCCGGAGGAGGCGTTAGGGCGATGGAGATGGAATGGATAGGGAGAAGTTGGGGCTCCCTGTCGTTCCGGCTGGTGCAGGTGCTCACTGGCCATGGTTGTTTCGGGTGGTTCCTCCACCAGATCGTTCGTAGGGAAGCCACCACCGCATGCCATGAGTGCGGCGCTGAGGAGGACTCTGCGCAGCACATCTTCTCTGAGTGTGCTGCGTGGGAGGGACAGCGCTGCACTCTGGCTGCGGTGGTAGGAGGTGATTTGTCGCTACCGAGCATGGTTGCGGCCATACTAGACAGCGAACAAGCATGGAGTGCGATGGCCTCCTTCTGTGAGGTCATCTAGCAGAAGGAGGCGGCGGAGAGGGTCTGAGAGGCGGACCCTCTCAGCGGCCGTCTCCGCCAAAGGAGGGCTGGTGAAAGGAGGCGGCGTTTTTCCCACCTCCTTCCACCTCCGTAGCTGAACCTGAGGGGATGGGCCGGGGGGCCATCTCCTCATTGCACAGGTTTAGTTGATGAGGGGAGGTAGCTGGTTCTGTATTCAGTCTACCTCCCTATAAGGACGGAGCCCGGCGGCTACTTTGCCGGGCTGACCGCTGGGGCGACATGGTGATAGCTTTGCATGGTCCCATGTCGCCCCAACCAAAGTGGCGGTCGGTACACCGTGGGGTTTAAGTCCGTGCGAGTCGGACATAACCCACTCTCTCCTCCGAGAGGGTGGGTATCCATAATGGATTTCCCCAAGGGACCGATGAAAAACGTCCATATTTAACCCCTGACTGAATATAACCACTTGGGCTGACTAAAACCATAAATGTTTAAGTTACATACAAACGAATGTAGGTCTCAGGAGGTGTACTTTGCTGTCGCCTGACCTATGGATCAACCGACTGTTGGCAGCATAAGCTAAAAAAATACCTGTTTTATTACAAAATATTGAAAAATTACAAATTGTATATTGTAAAACTATAACTTTTATGTAATATGTATTTCTAAATTACATTTTCATTTGTACGAACCAATTTTTTCTAACCCATGTAATTTACAATATATGAGGTCGTGAAATAAAAAAAAATTAAAAACATAATTCGTCATTTTGAGATTTGGGTCTTAAAAAATCAGCCGAGGGGTTAATTATTAACAATCACTCTTTTAGGAATAGTATGTCTTATTAAATACTCCAGAGTTGTGTTAGCTTCAACTTTGCTCAAGGAAGGTATTAGGAAAACTAATTAAAAAGTTTACTTCACTGACGTGATCGCACCTGATTTAGCGTTAGATTGATATTTAATTAATACGATACGTAATTACGACGATATTAGATCTAACGCTAGTAATTGATATTGAAATTAGTAAATTACATTGAACCGATTATAGCGCTGTCGAAAAAATCATTGATTAAGTTTGAAAAACACAGTAATAGTCTCCACGCGACGAGATGCCTTATACAACTCATACCCGTACTAATTACTGCCATACATATTGTATAAATTCTGATATTGCAACTTATTTCAGATCCTCACCTTTGCGGTACATCTTTATCTTTACTAGTGATCGTCCAGTGATCGAAATTCGACCATACGAACGGGTACACTTTTCCGTCACTTATAGAGCGTAAAGTATGAAGGAAAAAATAATATTTCCAAATTTATTTATCCTGATAACACTAAATTTCGTCAATATCTACTAAAGAAAAATAAGCAAAATGAACTTACCTGTTTTGTCTCTGCTTATTTACACAAATCTTTAGTTAAATGTCAGCTTTCACCATCATAGGCAAACTATCCTTATTTACCATCCAATAATATGCAATTATTTCGTAGAGCTCGCGTAAAAAGTTCCGTTTTGAATCATAAAATTCAACAGTATTGGTAGTAAATTATCGCAATAATAAACTGGTATTTACGTGAAACCCATAAATCTTTATGATCAGCTTTATATATGTAAATGCAGTTATAGCTACTGTGAGATCTCATAACTCTTTATCTTTCAATACATAAAATAAAATAGATAACAAATATTAAACCTTTATATTTACGGAAGATTTGCCGTTAAATATTTAAGCATTTAAGGTTACGATATCTCTCATACCACTGTTTTCAGTGTACATGATTTTTTGTAATATATTTGAATTTACTTCAATTTGAATTTTGTCCAACGTGCAATCTTCAGAACGAATCGATCAATTTTGCTGAGACTTTCACTGGCATATAACTAAAGTAATGAGAACTAACTTTAGCTACTTTATTTTCAACTAGCTATTGCTCGTGATTTCATCTGTATCATTCACATGAATATCAGAAATGATTGGACTGATTTTCACATAACTTTCAATAACAGATAACTGAAGTTATGAGACTAACTCAGGCTATTTTATTTTTCACTAGCTGCCAACTGTTAAATAACAATTTATTAATAATTGTAAAGTTTTACTAAGTCAATAAGCGTTGGAGTTCAGTACGCATCCGCATTTATAGTCTCGGTGCAGACAGCGTGGACGAGGAACCTTCTAGATGAATGGCGCAGTGTTTACAAGTGACGTCATAGATAACCAATGGGTTTGATGTCGTAGATTAATAAATATTGTTTACAATTTCCCAGTCGAACACCTGGCGATCTGTGTAGTGATACATACAAATATTGCGCAGCTATGTACACAGCTATGTATTATATATGTTTATTTTATGTTGTGGGCATCCGTATGGGTTTCCAGGGCTATGTACTTTTCTTTTCTCGCGTGTAAGCGTAACCATCACACTCACTTTTACATTTATAATAAGAAGATTAGGATTAGTGACATAAATATAAATAATGTATAAGAAAAGGAATTGACCAAAAATACTTCGTTATATTAAAGCTTGTACTACAATTAGCCATTAGTAGCTCCCACATAACATAGAAACTACCGAGAACCGTAACCCATTACTTAGACGGGGTACCGTTGGGATTAGTGAAATTGAAATAGACCGGTAATAAAATCGTAACCATCGCCAGACAAACAAACAAGTTACGCTATTTAAACAACGACATAAATACATTTATAAAAGCTGATAATTTATAATAACAGGAAATTTAAAATTTACTGATACGGTTCGTGGTCGTCCAAATAGCTTAAATATATAGTAAATTTAATTTAAAAGTAAATTATTTCGGCTAAAAATAGTGTAAAATTTTGAAAAAAAAACAGATTTATTTTTAGTAAAACATGTCTGCAAATATGTATATATGCCGAAATGTGATACAAGAATAATTAAATGTTATCACTGTGATTTTAGATTAAGATCTAAACAATCTGAAATAAACTCAACAACTGAAACTGTCAAGTTATTAGTCTTAATGATAATAATAAAGTATATTGTTTATTTTTGACTAAATACAAGTGTTTATATTCAAAATGCAAATTTTGAAAGACCTCACGTGAGTTTAAGTGATAAAAGGGAAGGGGATCCAAAAACCCTCAAAAACACCTTACGTAATTAATGGCTTCCGCCTACCGTCACATCACTACTTAATATATTTATAAAAGTAAATAATCTAAACTAACAACCAATTACTATAACATTAAGCTAATATTATATATAAACGTGTCAAGAAATTAAGATAACCTATTAAAATAATCGACGCTTAATTGAATGTTCAATAAGTTATTTAATTTATTCGCAAGTTGCAACCGGATGGACCGGATAAGAGCCGGTCGTAATTTATTACCAGGTGCCGGTGATTTAACGCGAGTACGGTTTTACGGTTCAAAAGGGTAATGTGAATATTAACCATAAATTATACCAATAAATATTTATAACTAAAAACGGCATTTAAATACTTAAAAAAGAATGCCACGAATGGCAAATAATTAGATTGCTACGATTTAGTAAGTGACAACTTTAAATATGTACCTTTATCTTTGAAGTATGTGAACTTTAGAGATAAATTGAAAATCTTCTTTTATATATATAAAATGATAGAATTCTGTCGTTGTGCACATATCACGCAAAAATTACTGGTTAATTTTTTTTTTTTTTGATTTATTACTTCTACACACGCTCCTTATCAAAAAAATGTCTCGATATATTCCTTGAATATCATCATATGCTTACCCTTATCCTACCTAAAAAGGTATGATTGGGAAAGTCTCATTATGATTGTATTGGCTTAATTTTTACGATCGGCCGCGCGCGCCTCACATCAACCGTCCTTGGGATTATCTTGTAGTACCACTATAACCCCAACTTCCTAACTTCGTATGGATGCCAAACGTGGATATTTGACTATTCGATAACAGGTTATAACGATTTAAACAATGCGTTTGTGTACGATGTATCCGTGAGTTGCACCTCCACAGGCTATGGTTTCAGATGTCTCGTAACCACGAAGAGTTCTTCCTTGAAATCTGATTCAGGAGGTTCAGTGGCATTGTTTTCCTTTTGTTGTCCTTTTTCGCCGTTATTATTAAAAACAAACATTATTATACAGTTAAATATGAGTTTTTCTTTTCAATTATACATTAATTTAATTTTGTATTGTCATTGACATCTCGTTAACAGATATAATTACACTAAAGTTTTAAGAAACTATGGTTTTTATAAGTACTACCAGAGGCTAAAGAAGTTTATAAGCAAAGTATATTTTTGCTTTTATTTTTTTTCATCTGTTCATAAAATATATTGTTGTGATAATAAATAATGTAGACAATGTCGCGGGTATCATGCAGTAATAAATATACGTATAAAACATATAATATACTAAAATATACTTGGAAACGAAATCTTCATGGATATATATAGTTCATAACATAACGAATTCTTGGAACTGAATCCATCGTCGTATCGTATCGCCTATCTTAGAAAGAGTAATTTAATTCAGTGGAACGTTGTTAAACGTGGACAGAGACCCCGCCGTAACTTATAACCAGGTGGCCGGATTTACTTTCATACAATATGTTATAAAAATCCGACACATTTTATTTTACGAACCTACATAATAGGGGATTTTATATCACACCGGGCATATTTTTCTTTAGACGTATGAAAAGTTGATAATAGACGACATACACGTAAGTTTATTAAAATATTTTAAATACATATTATTATTTGTATTTGAAAATAATGTCTATAATTCGATACTATACAAAGTTGCAATTAAAATTAAGAGTTGATTGACCGTAAAAATAAATATTGCTGTGGTATTTACTCACTCTATATCCATATTTCCTAACTAGTTTCTCTACTTTATATAACTTTCGTAATGAGTATAGAATTAAAAATACTCGCCAATAGAAGAGAGTACACAGTCAACATTAAAGGTAAAAGAAGATAGTATATGCGAAAATTCAAATTAAATATAGAAACGAGTTGTATATTTTTCCTTTAATACATCATACAAATTCACAATCAATTCATTCGTACTAAAAATCCATGTTTTCATAAAGTTCAATTCACGTGACCGATTGTGTTTGAATAAACATTTCAATCGAGAGGTTTTCATTGGCAGCAACCATTCGACCGTGCGCGGCATATTCAACTCTTTTTCACGCACCGCTAGTTTCAGATGAATGAAGTGCGGTTGGAATATTAGAGCTCGAACATACGACCAAATCATAGAATGTACTTATTGTTTGTTATAAAAATACTTTTATAATTACTATAAGAATGTACACATAGTCTTGGGTTCGACACTACCAAATAGAGTGATGGTGTGGGAAAATTGGTCTTTGGTGATCCTGAGCACCGAAGTCTGGGTGCCAACACAAAGGATTATGTCCAGATCTAAACCCACATTAAATAATAATTTAAATTGTCTTATTAATTACATTATTACATACAGGTGAAGGACAGAATCTTCGCAATTACAAACGGTATGTAGTCAGCGTAGCGTGTACAATACAATATGTTTACTATATGAACATGATGTTATAGGACAATGTGGCCTTTAAGAGTTCGTACCAATGTCGGTTGACGAGCATTTCGAACACGACTCTGCTGATCCATCGTTGTTTTAAAAAAAAATTGTGCTTTATAGCCTTTTTATTGAGAAACTTGTCACACCATCATAACTTCACCTAGAAAGCTTTCTATCAATACGCTTCGATCCTTGAGAGCAAAGAAATTTCCCTTCTAATTGTAAGTCACAAAGAAATAATAGTGATAGCTAGCCGTGTGCCGTAGTGCGCAGCAATGAGATGTGTAATGAGGCATGTTACCCGTCCGACAAAACACGAGCATTATCGAGATGGACCGAACTGTAAATGTCAACGAAGTGACTCGCGGTTTGCATACTCGCGTACTTTGCTTCGCACTATGTATATAGAATTTAAACGAAAGAAACTGTACGGCACAGCTTATGATATAGAGAAAAGTAAATACTTTAAACAGCAGATGTAATATAAACTTTGGCCATAGTTAGGAAATACTTGATGATATGTAAACAGCCTTGCGATCCATATCAGAATGCCCTATAAGCCACTCATTAAGGCATTCAATTAATACTAGATATTATTAGTTTTATATATATAATTCGTTAAGTGTTTATATCAAGTAAGACTATGAATTCTACTAGTTATGTTATTAGAACAAACTGAACAAATGCACAACAAGAAATATAGATACTTTAAAAAATTGGTAGAAATTATCATATGTATATCGCAGAAGTGAAGACGGGGCGCTAAATTGCACTACTAGCTACAATCGAAACCAAATACTACCACGTATCTCTGCTTACCCTAAAAGATACATATATCATAATTCTGAATGACTAGCAACCACCTGCTACTTTTACGTTTGTACGTTTGTTTATATATAATTGATAAAATCATTCATTATTTTAAATAATTCTAACTCTAACGATAGCTCTTATGTGACAAGATTTGTTCCAACTCACTTGACACTTATTTATATTATTTATATATTTTGCTAAATATGTATGTTAAATAAATAATATAGTATACATATGTTCAAAGACCGTGGAAACGAAATACAATGGGGTTCTACAAAATAGCTCACCTCGAACTTTGCCAAATCGTTCGAGTAATGACGTCACCTATCAGTGTTTTCCACCTTCCATTATTGAAAGATATGTAAAGCGCACCGCAATGCGTCATAGTAGTTATATTTTGGATATCCGAAAGAATATGAAGAAAAGGAAGAGATCTGTAAGTGGATTACGACTGCAGAATTATAAAATATAAGTATGACTGTATATTGAATCTATATAATTTTTGTCCGTACCAGTAAAAATAAAACGCTACAGGCGCAAACGGCATTTATTTGTTATGCAAATGTATAAGTTATATTATTACTATAGAGTTTCGTCAAAATCCGTTCAGTAGCTTTTGCGTGAAATAGTAACAGTCCCATAAACTTTCTCTTTTATTATAATATTGGTTGGTTTCGCTCGCGGCTTCACCCGCAGTAATGTACTAAGAGATATTTTTTAGCCCTCAGACTATTTTAATAATTAAATGTATCCTTCATATACTATTATTTCTCCTAAACTTTAAGTTGATAAGAAATCAAGTAATGAAAAATTTCAATAAAAGTAGCTCTCTTATTTCATACGCTTAGGGGGTGAAATTTGGTAAATATTGACATAGGTGTTTATTTATTTCTATATGGTCCTAGGGGTTGAATTAAAAAGAAAATATGTTTCTTGCTTCAGTAGTTTCGGCTGTGCGTTGATAAGTCAGTCAACCAAATTAATAATATATATAGATAGGATTTTTATAAAAACACTAGCGGCCCGCTCCGGCTTCGCACAGGTATAAAATATATAGCCTATGTCATTCACTGAAAAAATGATTAAAATCGATCCAGTAGTTTTAAAGATTTAAGCATACATAGGAATATAGGGACAGAGAAAGCGACTTTGTTTTATACTGTGTAGTGATATACCCTTAAAAATTGCCTTAATGAATTGGTTTCAATTTGACCTGTTCATTATAAGCGTCGAGCTAAAATAACCGCAATTAAATATTTAAATTTGCGAGTGCAGAACCGTGTCGGTGCATCGGCGAGCTCTCGCGCCGCTGTCACGACTCGCATTCAGCTTGTCGGCGAAATGAACATGTCTGGATCGTCGCGGTATTTCCAGGAATAGCTTCGAACGGGACAGGTCAAACGGAAATAAAGCAGACTGCACTCAGCGAAGTTTGGACATGTCTGATAGGTTCACTGGCGGCTCGTGAATAAAATCCACAGTAGTTGCTCTCAATTTTTTTTTTCTATTTCAGATACATTATTGTTAGTTTCAGTTTAAAGAGTGCACCGTTTTCCCATAAAATAATTATTCGTATCATATACCCTGTATTTTTTTATTAAATAAATAATCGGTCCGTTTTGTGGTAGGTACCTTATCTATGAATAGGAATAAAATGTATAGACTAAAAACAAATTGTATTAGAATTTAACGCATGTACAAAGAATATTCTCAAGTCTTTTAGCAATTGTTAACAAAATTTAATTTTTATAAAAGAAATTTTAAATAACTTTTTCTAAAAAAGTTTCATAAGCTTATGGTAACCTAATCCAACAGACTTAATGTTCATTAAATTATAATGAATCTAAACAACGAGATTCGATAACAATTTAGAACAAGAGAATAATTAATTCATAAAGGTTTTTATGATCTATCAGAATTTTAACATTATAATTTTCATTATAAATGGTAATAAATATTTACTGTATTTATTTTACCTTTACTGTTTACCTTTTTATTTTTAATCGGTATGAAATAAATCAAATTAAGTAAAGGATATACACTCATCAAAAAAGTCTAAGCAACATGTACTAATTTAAATTTTAGGATGGTACTTCACATTATAACGTTGTATTTTATTTTTAAAATAATATCTTTGAGGTTCTATGATGTAAAAATAACAGCTGTTGTCTTTATAAGTTCTTTTAATAACAGAAATGAACAATATTAGAATATACTGTAGAAACTAAGATACATAAGAAACTAAACTTTTTTTTTACAAAATGAAATTTCTAAAGAAAATGTATTTATTGTGGAAGAATAGAACAATTTAATACAAAGTATGGTCTCCTCTGCTATTCAGAACTTGTCGGCAACGATTATTCATTGAATTAATGAGACTGTTTATGTCATCTTGCGGTATTCGCTCCCAATGGAATTGTAGCAAATCCTTCAGCTGTTGGGTTGTTGTCACTCCGTCCAAGTCCTTCAAAACACGTCTCTGGAACGTGTCCCATGCGTGCTCGATGGGGTTGAGATCTGGCGATTGTGCAGGCCAGGGCAATACCCGGATGCTCTCCGTAGCAAAGTATTCACTGGTTCGCCGAGCTGGTTAATCTAAAATCGGAGCCAAAGGTTTGTGCAAATAGACAGACATAAGGTCTGAGAATATTCTCAATGTAATTTTCAGCATTCATGTTTCCATTTACAAAAACGAGCTCAGTTTGCCTGTTCTTCATAATACCCGCCCATAACATAACTGTTGAGCCGCTGTATGGATGAACTTCTTGAACGCACCTGAGCCTTTCAGTATTTCCAGGCCGACGATACACTCGCACCCTTCTTGTATCAAGCTTAAACCCGAATCGCGACTCATCGGAAAACATAATTTTATCCCATTGTTCCTGGGTCCATGTTATGCGTTCTCTACACCATTCATATCGACGAGCGCGATTCCCGTGACGTATCGGTGGGCACCTGATTGGGCGTCCAGCTCGTAGGCCGTACTCATGCAGTCGATTTCGCACAGTTTGAGGACTTACATCAACACCACTTGAAATTTGTAGCCTCAAACTTATCTCTCGAGCGGTTAACATCGGCTGGCGTCTTGCAGTCAGTTGTATGTACCGGTCTTGCCGAGTGGTTGTACTCCTTTTACGGCCTGGATGCTGTTCAGCGGGTTCTCCTGTATTATTGTAGCGCTGCCAAAGACGACAAATAACACTTCTATGAATGCCAAAATGTCGAGATACCTGAGATTGATTACTTCTCGCTTGCAACATCCCTACAGCTCTTTGCATTTCATCTGCCATCAAATGACGTCACTTCATGATGGAAAGAATATCTAACAATTCAATTTTGTCGCTAACTTTATTTAAATGGTTGGTAAAATTATAAAAACAAGACTAAACGTAACAATTAAAACGCACTTAAATTCAAACAAATTCGCAGTCATTTGAATTTTATGAAAAAACAAAACATAATCGATTTTTTTTTACAACCAGCCAGTATGTCATCAATAACAAAAAAGTTTACTTACCTACGCACTTTTTTTGAGTAAATACTTAGAAATTAATTAATATAAATGGTAAAATTTGTAATATCACGCATGTTGCTTAGACTTTTTTGATGTGTGTATAAAAATAATTAAATATTTAAGTGATTCGTGTGAGATAAATCTAGTACTCGACATGTAATTGTACTCACGTATCTTTTATATCTTTAAATATTATAAAAATAAGTCGCTTCTTCTGTCTGTCTGTATGCTATCTTATTTCTTCTAAACTAAGCAACGGATTTTAATACAGTTTTCACTGCCGTTTAAAAAATTTCTTCCAGAATGTTTATATGTATAATACATGTTTCTTATCGATACATATTATAAAAGAAAGTCGTCTGCCGCGTCTGTCTGTCTGTCTGGATGTTCGCGATAAACTCAAAAACTACTGACACAATTGTAATGTGGTATTACCAATAGATAGAGTAATTCACGGGGAAGGCTTAGGGAAGGTTTTTTTGTAAATTGGTTGAAATATAATGATAATTGTTGAAAGAATCGGAAAAGGCAAGCCACCTTAAGCGTTTCATGCACATAAGTAAATATTTTTTTATCATCAGGGCAGAACAACATTCGCCGGGCTTGCTAGTATTTATATAAAGTAGAGAAAAATATAGGTATTCCAATTAAGCCGTAAGAAAGAGTTTTCTCTTACACTGAAAACTCTGGCTAAACCTTGTGACATACATAAAAATAATGTCATATAGAATTGTACATCTAAAAATGTCTGATGAAAACTCCGCGCTATATGTCTATCTTCTAAAGATTACTTGCAATAATCATTTTTATTTTTTAAATCTTATAAAAAAAAGTTATTTATGACGCTATTTTGACAAATATAATATGTAGATCGAAGCTGCTCTTACAGCATATCATCATATATATAAAATTATGCGTAGCCAAAAAAAAAGATAATTTGTGTGAAGATTCTTACGCAGCTGCTAAGATAAAATGTGAATACCAAAGCAGTAAATACGGGATCAAACTTAATCGATTAGACACTTATTACGTCACATACGTATAATCCACCCATGTGAAGCCCTGACGGGTCTCTAATTGTCCTACGAAATAATACCTATGGCTATGAAATAATAATTGGGACGATTAAAGATATATTTGTAAACGTTATAATATTTAACATTCGACAACAATTCGTACTAATGCTAAATTAAGATGGTAACGCGCTAACCCAAGAAGAGCCCTGGCTTTGAAGTGCAACTACCGAAACACATTTATAGGTGCTTCGCGACGTATATTCTGCTTGAGAGTCCGTGGACTAGGTGAGGTTTGAAAAGGTCTTACCACCACATTACAATTTACAGCACCAGCTCGGCTTTACGAAACAAATCATATCAAGAATTTTTCATTCGTTTAAAAAGTCAACGCCAAAATAAATACCATATAATATTCATTATACTTGGGGAAGGAATTACTTTGCGAAAAAGCCACGTAAGGTTAGACTGCCTGTTTTCTATATTAAAAACAATATAATAGGAAGAATAATAATAAAAGTTTTCATTTCATATCATTGAATAATGTAGTCTGTTATTGTGAAAATCGCCACACACTTACTTAAAATGTTATTATGTCTATGGTTAATTGGATGTACGATAAGCAATTTAATTTATGCGATCATCTCACGCGGAACGGCCGGACAAAAATCGATCGTAATTTATAACCAGCACTGGTGATTTAACGTCAACCTGATTATACAGTTCAAAAGAGAATAATAGCCATTACCGAGTCCGTTCAAAACAGTCCGTTCGAAAACCATCTCTAACACGTAATAAAACAAACCAGTTAAATATAACAAAACATTTTATTAAAAAGTAATGTAAAATTCGAATTATAAATTGTACTATCATTAAGACAATGTGGGACCTGTAGTATATTGTAGTAGGAGATCCCAAGTTTTCTATGATAAAAAAAAACCATTGAGCAAATTTAGAGAAAACAATAAAGAAATTTCATTCGCCTTAAAAGATCTGTTGTATTTCTCTGCGAAAAGTATGGTTCTCATAAGAGATGCTTTCGTTGAATATGACTAGTGCCGCTCTGAATGTTACTATATCTTCATAAACTATAAACGAAATGTAAACATACGGTTAGCGGGTTGAAGTAGATTTTCCTGGAGATTCTCCATAACTGGGAGCTCGTATTGCGCCTACATTATGTAGAATAGAAATGCTAAGTAATAAGTTCGTAAACTAAGTCGGTGTTTATCTTCTCCGTGTAGTTAATAGTAAGTTTGATTTAAGTACATGTAAGTTTTGTAAGTGAAATTTACAATACGTACGGTGGAAATGTAAGTATATTATAATTCATATTTGTCGTTATAACGATTACTAACCAGTACAGTAGATTATAAAAATGCAGTAACATTGTTTTTACCAATTACATTACCTTTCTTTTTGTTTTACGTGTTGTTATATACCACACCAAATATATACCTGAAGTTTTCTTTGTAACATTCTAAACCTTTAATAGTAGGAACGTTAAAAAAGGAGTTTAAAATCATAAAAAAGAACGTTGAAAATAACAGTTACATGTTAAACAACATTGAAACACACTTTACTTTATTGATATAACGTTACTACCCGAGTATCAAACAAAAGTTAAAAATTATATTCTATATTACACACCTGTGAAAACCAATAAGACTCAAATTAACTCCGGTTGAGCACGTACCTAAATACACTTAAAAAGAACTCAATTGACGAAAAGGCGTTCAATCAGACAATATAAAATTGTACAGTGCCATTTTTACAAAAACGAAATAGCTAATCTAATAAAAATGATACAACGATTTGAATTTTTACTTAAAAGAAAGTTAAATATAGTCACTATGTACATTTATATTTTATTCACGGTGAACATTTTTATATACAAAATAAATTAGATAGATAAAAAATATTAAAAAAATAATAGATACATCATTTATAAATTACAGGAAGGATTACAACTTAAATAAAATTAAGCGATTTGTCGACAACGCCATAGACGTTGTTAAATAAAATTATAAAGATTCTACGTACGTGTTTATCTATTTGGGATTTCAAAAATTTGTCTGCTAATTCAAGTAAAGGACAATTAGTGTAAAACGGAATTCATTGCTTTAGTCTTTAATCACGATTCGAAACTAAACCTTTTGAATGTTTAAAATTATTGATGTCTTAATGAAAAAGGGATATGTATTGCATTGGTTTTTTGGGTTACTTTAATTAGTATCTAACATTGAATAAATTGTTGTATTTCTTTTATTCAAAACTAACAGACACCCGCGCCTTTGTCTCCGGCATTTGCTATCTTGACAACATATTTTATGAACAGAGCAAAAACATAGGCACGACACCGCTTCCACAACTTTTGCACAGCAATAGAACACATCACTAAACGCGTAGTGTTTATAAAAATTGTAGTTTCTTAATACTTTATATTTAATAAAGCCATCGCGATTTTAAAGACAAGGCCTAAGTATCTAAGAAGTAAATAAAAAAAATAGCGAAATCTATTTCATAGTTCTTTAGTGATACGCGCACAACGGCAACCCTCTATCGTTTTATTTATACAGATTTAAAACTGGTTTTAATATTTTTTATAAATTAATAAATACACTCATTCTTAGAATTAATCAACTCGGATGCAGTTTAATTAAGTCTACGTAACCAATTTTACCAATAACAACAACAGTAACCAATTTTTAGAAATTAGGTTTGTATTAAATATTACCCAATTTATATCAACCTCCAATCACATCGCTACAATGTACTTTGTATTATTTAAAATACCATTTTAGTTAAGTATAGGTGATTAGAAGTCAACAAATGAATGAAAAAAGAAAAAAAAAACACTAATATAAACAACAACGTTGCAGCGCTAATGAAAAGTAAAGATAGGTTGCTCTACTGTTCTCCAAAGTTTCCCGCCAATACGTGAAAACGCATTCAGGAAAGACTGAACAATTACCTGGTCACTGCGAATCGTACCTTTTTATAATAAAGTAACTAGCTATTTGCTATTGATAACTTAATAACGAATTTTACCCAAAACCTACTCTGATATTTACATATTTTAACAATTGTCATTTTTTCGATTTCGTGTAAATAGGACATAGAAAAAAGTAGTTACATTTTTGTATACCTATGTTACTTCTGAAAAATAGTCCTTACTAATTTAATAATAAAATGATGAGTATGATTTTTACTTTTTCTCAATAGGTACTGAATCGATCGTTATGAAATTTTGAAAGAGATAGGTCACCACCCGAAGAGTAGGTCAAAGCTACATTAACGAAAGCAAACGCTAGTCAAATGTATACTTATTATAAACTTTATTAATTTATTTTAAAATTTAGTTATTGCTAGTCAATAAGAAGTGATTTTTTTATCACCTTACGATGAAATAACGTCTATCATGCTGTAAGAAATGAAATCCAGTAGGTTTTTTAAGCTTTGCGGTGTTCTATTTATTAGCTGCACTTTGGTTAATTAGCATGCAAACTGCACCGACTAATTCCACTCTTTCCGTTTTGTTGTCAGAACTACCAGACGTCATACGTATTTAATGTTCCAACCGTCCGAAAGATTTGTGCCTTTACACCTTGCACCTTCGTTGATTACGCGAGTCGCAAATAAAAGGAACCCGCAAACTAGCGTTTATTTTTCTTAACTTAATAGTGGTTTTAAAGAAGAGAATATCAGTTTTTGCTGAATACCACCCACAGCTTTGTCTTCATTTTCTATTGCCTTGGAACTGAGGCTCAGCGTTGAGTAGCAATTACATAAAAGAAAATATCTTTTTTAATTCATAGTTTGCACACAGACGAACTATCAAATATGCACTAGTTGCAAAGAGTATAATTTATGTATACAAATGTGGTTTCGTTCAAAGTTTACTATAAAAATAATCGAAACATGAAACAATTAACAAAAATTAAACGGACTTTAAAAAAATCTGCTCTAAAAAAATGCACCAGAACCGTCATGACTACTAGCCTTGGATTATCATAAAAATTTTAATCACTACACACTTCCTATGCGACTATAAGGAGTTTCCTGGTGGGGTCTAATATTAATCAAGTTAATATAGCACCCTCTTGAAAATATCCTCTTTCCAGTAAAAAAAGAACTTTCCAAATCAATTTATAAATGACAAAATTATGAGGTAAGAAACACACCAAAAAATACGACCAAATTGAAAACCTCCTATTTGAAGTTGGTTAATTACTTATTTTTATTAATAGACATTTCAGTTTGTATTTATACATATATATCACAAAAATTATATATTATATATTGATTATATACATCAGCGGCATCTCGACCAGTGGGATCAATGGTGAGGCGGCGGCGGGTGGTGTGGCGGCGGTGGCTCATGTGGTGGGTGATGAGGTGGTGGTGGATCATGTGGCCCCGGCGGACCAGGCGGCTTGTGCGGTGGTGGCGGCATTTCCACAAACTAACAGTAAACAATAATATTTACTAGCGCTAGTCTAGTTGTGAGATTCAACCAACATTTGGGGAAAATAATGAACTTTTTCATTTTATTTTATTGGTAATAAAGCCGTTCAATAGCTACTCAATAAAAAAAGAATAAAATAATCAGTTAAGAGTCATAGATTGAAGATGTTCTTAACTGTTTTCCCTGCCAATTTAAATTTAAAGACTAGTGGTCACCTATTGGTCGAAATTTGACAATAACTATTAAAATTTTGAAAAAAAAAGTGAACTGTTTTCCACTTTTTTCTATAACACTACAAGCTCTTCAAAATGTACTAAGCAAAATAAAAAAAATGCATTAGAAAACAGAATACACAGCTTCTGCTAATGTGATGGTTTTACAATTATACCTTATAGTCGCTACACTTATAGACTGAATACACATTTTATAAAAAAAAAAATAGTAAATAGGATTACTTAATTTGATTGAATAATTAATTCGATAAAATTAATTAGATATAGAACTATATGACAGCTATGATTAAACTTCTTTAAATTCGGATTTCTTAGTTAATCATTTAATGAAATATCAAAACGACTATTTTCAGGATAATTACGCGACACGAAATCCCCAAAATATTATAAAAAAAATTGTGAGCTCAATACTCAATGTTAAAAAAAACCTGTGGCTTCTGTTGTCAATCGTACTATTACGAACCCTAAAAACCTAAAAGCAACAATAAGAGAAACCTAAATTAATACGACATATCAATACGAAATGAAAAAAAATGTATTAAACAATTCGAATGAAAATAATGTTAGTTATAAATGAAAAAAACAAAATACTGTCACTTTTCGTGATATACTATATATATATATATTAGAAATAATCATATTTAATATTAAGGATAAAAATGATTAGAAAACCAAACTAACTACTTACTTGTATTTCTACCGAAGAAATAATGTAATTTTTTTCTCTTTTCCCTTATAAATACCAGAACTTATCTGCATATATTCATTTTTTTATTATAACTCATGATAATTTCAAATAAATTCTAGGTACAAATAATGACAAAATAGTGATAAACTAATCTACATCGCGGACTGAAGTGCTGATATACAGCTCTTATAATGTTATCTAATGTGACTCATTTATGCCATAATGTTATGTGTCACATAATATCTTAATATTGACAGCAGTAAGTAAATAAATAATCCTTTTCGAAAAAGATCCGTTGTTAAGCCAGTGTGTTGATATAAAGAAAATATTTAAAGTATTTTTAATAGTAAGAAAAAAACGAAATAAATATAGTTTATATAGGAAAGGAAAAATACCATATACTTGTATTATATACTTAGTCTGGCCATAAATACTGTTACAATTAAAAATAAACAAAATACTACATTTGAATTTGGAATCTGTCACTTTTATATGATTGTTCATTGAGATTTCTCATTTTGGCGCCAATACATTGTACAATATTTTGCGATATTTAAAATAGAGTGGGGTGATAAAGAGAACCGAATCGCTGTGATTGCATTACACAAAGTAGGTATGGAGCCAAATGCAATTTTTAAAACTCTCCATACGCTTGGTGGTTCGCCCATATAAATAAATACAATGACTGCGCTCCAGATAATGAGATGTGTTTCTGGCCTGCATCTCATTGATCGAGTACGGAGTATGCAGACGCTTTTGTAAATAACAACGCTGTCATTTAGATGCAAAAAAGGAAGAAAAATTTGGAATATGTTACTATTAGAATTATTACTAAAAATTATTGACACCGCTCATATATATACGAGTATACCGCTTGATACATCGCACGTTTTAAGGGAGAAAATTACTCTCTAAAGAACCGCAATCAATATTACATCTCACGCATTGGGCATCGCAAACCAATTATTCCTGAGACGCCACTACTTCCGTACGAGGTGCTGAGTTTGCAGGTTAGTGCACGCTTTTTATTTGGTATTTTTTCACTAAATTGTTCCAAATAATTTTATATATATCACCGTTAGGCAATATTCCAGCGGTTACCTTTAAAGCGTCATGCGTTAATTTCCCTATGAGGTATTGAACCCTCTGCGAGTCTGACAATTGTTCATTGCAATGTATATTTGACTTAAAAGACTCGTAAAATACAGGCCAATTCTCCATCTTTCCATCAAAACTCGGTAAATCAATAGGCGGTAATCTTAACGTGAATTTACCGGATTCACTACAGTCGGAGTTCGACGGTAAAACCGTAGAGGAATTAATCAAAATAAATATAATATATATATTAAACTAACACACTGTAAAAGAAATAAATGTTATTCCCAATATTTTTTTTTCTTTGTTTCAGTATTTATGGCAAGACTAGGTATTTATATTTACAAAAGAGCAAATAGGTATATCTGAAACCGATAAACACCAGAGCGGTTTTTTTTTCGAATTGACTACACTGGTAGCCTAACCAGGCCTATACAGTTCCACCGGACTACTAAGGGGAGCGCTTAAGGCACTCGCGTGGCTTTATAGGCGATAAGCACAAGGGTACGCGGTGCGCCTCGGCTTGAACTGTCGCCGAGTATCCCGATATAACTAAGCTAAACTAAGCTAAGCTATCTATCTCATCGCTGGCGGTTTGAGCCCCATTTCGCGGGGCTCAAACCGCGAATAACAGGGGCGGCGGCGGCGCTCGGCCGGTTACTCCCCAACATTGGGGGGCCGAGTGCCGGGTGCCGTCGACTCTACATGGGAGTCGTACGGGCGATGACTGTCTATGGGGCACCGGTGTGGGCAGCGCATTATAGCACAGAGGGCGATACGGGGATACCGCACCGTGTCCTCAGCGGCGGCCTTCACGCTCGCCGGCTCCCTGCCCTGGGAGCTGGAGGCAGAAGTGCTTGCCGCCGTGTATGAGTTCACGGCGGCAAGGAAACGGTTGGGGGAGCCTCTGGCTCCCAGAGAAGTTGAGGCCAGAAGGAGGGAGGGCCGGGATGTGGCAGTGGAGAGGTGGCGGCAGGACCTGGCGGACGCGCGGTATGGGCGTTATACTGTGGACGCCGTCCGCCCGGTCCTGTCGGAGTGGATTGGGAGACGCTGGGGCTCCCTGACGTTCCGTCTGGTGCAGGTGCTCACCGGACATGGTTGTTTCGGGTGGTACCTGCACCGGATCGTGCGCAGGGAGCCAACCGCCACATGCTATGAATGCGGCGCTGCGGAGGATACCGCGCAGCACACTCTCTCTGAGTGTGCTGCGTGGGACGAACAGCGCCGCATTCTGGCTGCGGCGGCATGGTGATAGCCACAGCTCGGTCCCATGCCGCCCCGACTCAAAGCGGTGGCCGGTACACCGTGGGGTTTGAGTCCGTGCGAGTCGGACATAACCCATTCTCTCCCCCGGGAGGATGGGTATCCATAATGGATTTCCCCACGTGAATAAAAAAAAAAAAAAAAATCTATCTCATACATATATAAGTTTCTGAAATATACATGTGTAAACATGTATGTCTCACGAATGCATACGTGCATTTTGTATCTGACTGTTAAGTTGTGTGAAGTAATTCAGCTCGAAAAGGGGTGAAAAATAACCCAACCACTATGTGTATCTACTGAGTGCACGTGTGTGGGGTGATCTAACACCAGCGCGGTGTTACTGTTTCTTTTTCTATACATTTTACTAACTCGTATGTAGGTTGTATTGTATCCCATTAACTTTTGTATCTTTCAACCGATTAATGTAAGTATTGAGAATTCAAATAATATGTTCGCGCTATCCTGTTATCTATTACTAACTGTTTTTTAAAATAAATACTAATAATTGCGTGACAAACGCGTGCAGAACCGAGGGCTCGCTAGTAGTACTATAAAAATAGTTATTGCTATATACATAATGTATACATTACAAAAAGAATGTATACTAGTTGTCCCTACCATGACGTATATGAATAAAGCGAATTAAAACAATTATAAATGTAACCTGATATATTAAGAAAACGTAAAATTAGGAGCTTCGAAATTTTTTTTCTGGATTAAACCTGTACCCTTAACTGATCGTCTTTTTTCTTTTCCACAACGTAACTAAGGTGTAAACTGTAACAAACAAACTCACATTCGCATTTATAATATTAGTTAGAATTCGGACGTACAGATATACTGTTCTATTACAAGTATATATGAGATCATTAAACTCAGACGCCGTTTCATCGATCACCGTGAAAGTTGATATTTCTTCATTGTGAATTCTTTTATGTTATCTATTTTAGTATAACTTATGTCTCAGTAGGCTATATCATACTATTATTATCACTACTATAATAAAATATTATAAATGTGAAAGTGGGCTTGCTTCACATCTTAACTACTGAATCGATTATCATTAAATTACATACACGTAATCTGGGGTACAAAAAAAGGACATAAGGAATATTTAAGTAGAAAAAAGTACTTTTCCCATGGGATAGATCAAATCTACTTTAATAAAATTAGTTTTCTATATTTTGTATTTAATGTGTTTACCTGTAGTTGCAAGCATAATTTATATATATATATATATATATATATATATATATATATATATATATATATATATATATATATAATAAAAATCATTTGTATAAAATGAATGAATACGCTGAGAAGCACGAGAACTACTAACATTTCAGAAGATTTCAATTATGCGGACAAAAGTAAAAAAAATACAATTTTTTAACATATTCTCTTTTTTATTAAATTACTTAATTTCAGTTGAATAAAGTAATCGTAAAGCATTCCTTTACCATCATTTGAATACAATTGTCATTTCAAAGACAATCTATCCTTTAATGGAGCGGAATAAAAGAAAGTGTAAACAAAATAGATATAGCCATTATGAAACATCCTTACTCAAAATCGATTGGGAATTCCACCCCTTGTGTATCCCAACAGGAAAATTCCATTTTCCAAATACAAAACTGAGAACAGACGACACAAACCTAAATACCTTGTAAGTAAACGAGGCGCAATAAGTAAATAGCGTTCTCTGCTTTGAGGAAATTTCAAAACAAACGGGCGGTGAAAAACTTCGAGCAACTTTTAAAAGGACATGTTTTAACCAGAATTACAGATGATTTCTTTCCAAATTTCTTATTATTAATGATACAAATAGATATTAACAGATCGTTCTCGTTACAAATACATTAAAAATCGGAAATAGTTTACATCTTACGATCCTTTGAATGAATACTAATTATGATTATGTTACATAACCATTGATATGTTCTTATCCATTTACGTTCGATCAGGCATCAGGCAAATATTTATTACATACCCAGTAGAATTTCATGATTTCTTAATCCATATCAGCCACAGATATAAAAAGTGACATTAATTACATTTTTCTTATAGGTGTAAAGTGTCTAAGGTGTGAAAAATAGAACACAAAGCAACAAGAATTGAATGCCATAGCATATTATTTTTCAAGGATGCTGTTGATCCATGAACATTATAATGTTACAGTGAACCTGATCTTTTCATGAATGGAAAGGTCTCGATGAAGCCATTGTGGTAAGGTATTTTTAAGCTTTGGCCTGGCTAGCTACCAACCACAATTTGAAAATCTACCACCAAAAACATATGTATTCCGCCAGAGGTTAGATTACTTTACTCACGAAGTTCTTACAATCTTCGGATATATTATAGTCATCATCATCTTCTTACCCTTATCCCACCTAAGTAGGATCGGCACAACATGTTTGTCATGTCGTGATGTATGCTTTAGCTTAATTTTTACGATCGGCCGTCTGCCTGACGTCAACCCTCCTTGGAAATATTTTGTAATACCACTAGAATAACTTAAACCACCTAACTTCGTATGGATGCAAAACGTGAAAATTTAGTCGATAACAGTTGATAAGGATTCAAATGATGCGCTTGTGTACGATGTATTCGTGCACCTTCACAGGCTTTGGTTTCAAGTCTGTCGTAGCCATGAGGATTTCTTCCCGTAAATCTGATTCAGAAGGTTCACTGGCATTTTTTTTTTATTTTCTTGTCCTTTTGCGACATTATTTTTAAGGAAAAATATTATTATAAAACTAAATATGAGTTTTATTTTCAATTATACATTAATTTGTAAATTGTATAACATAATGTTGTGTTGTCCGATATGTTATAGTATAATGTTTAAATATGAAGTATAGTATAATGGTTAAACAAATAATTAATTACACCTTTACCTTCTACTATAACATTATATGACTGTATCAAAATCGATTCTTCCATTTTACTTGTGTGATAAACGTGATTATTTTTCCCCTAAACATGGTATGCTCGTGCCCCTACCCGTATTCCACTTCCAGGACCTTCTCAAGTCTCGGTGCGATCCTCCGTTAAAGCACTTGAGGCCGCTGCTTACATGATATGGTAACCAGTAGGAACACAAACTGACATGGTAGGAACATAGATTCTACATGGAACATGTTTTTAGTAATAAGATATATATTATTTGTAAAATAATTTTAATCCTATAACAAATATACGGAATACATAAACCCATGTTCCTATTACTGATATGACATAGTCATTTAGATAAATGAAATTCGCGGAATGACACGTAAGCAACGCACCGAGCTGAGATTAGGAATCTTCGGAATACCATTGCACTGGCTGCTATATCGCATTAGTGTGTTCGTCACAAAGTCTGATAAAGGCATGAAGGTCCTACAGGCTAACAGTGTAAGAAAGATGGAAACAAAAAAAAATATTAGTTCTGCATTTGGGTTCTTAGAAGGTACATTTATTTTTGTATAATTTATCAAAACAGAAACTACACTTATGAATTCAATTGCCGAGATTGTTTATCTTCATATAAATTTGTCGGTGTAGTGCTTTCAAATCTTGAAAGTTAGGTGGCAAGAACCAAAAATATCATGAGCCATCAAACAAGTTGTCATATATATTTATTATTATCCATTAATACATTATCGACAAACACGTACATTCTTATTTAGTAATATTTGACCTCCAAGTTCATTTTCAGCGTTGCACCACACATTATCTGAAGTGCGGTGGTGGTGGATGGTGATGTGGGTGATGATGCGGATGTGGCGGTCCGGGTGGTGGGGGATGATGTGGTGGTGGGTGATGTGGAGGTCCAGGTGGTCCCGGTGGTCCCGGTGGTGGCGGATGATGGGGTCCCGGCGGGTGGTGAGGATGGTGATGCGGTCCATGCGGCGGTGGTGCCATTGCTGTAAAAAGTAACAAATATAACAATAAATTCTGTTGACAAATTAATCTATCACACATTTAACAGGAACAGAGATCGAAATGTAATATCTCCTCTCAATGGTTAATCCCTTATAGGTGACCATTTATTATAGTATATTTAAAAGGAATTTCATTTTTTTTATAATTAGTTATATTACAGACAAAGTACTTTATTTATAATATAGCCAATATTTTAAATAGTTACATTTTAAAAGCTATTCTTGTGAATCCAATCGCAGCAACAACAAAGAGTAGGATTCTTTAAAAAAAACACTTACCTCTTATATTATTTCCAATGGTTTTATGTTAATTTGCAGTCTCAAATTCAGTCAGTGTTTATGTATCAGCTGTGACTGTGTATCAGCCGGAATATCGATTATATTTATACTTCCCTCTATTTCATTATCTGAAGTGTATTAATAAAGATAAATGTACTGATATATAGCAGCAATATTTAAAATGATTTACAAAACATATTTTTGTATATTTGTTATTTCTTTTATTTAATGCATCATTATATATGACTTAACGCTAATAAGCTTCTTTACATTATTCTGGAGCACAAGAGAAAGATGTAGATTATGCATAAAACTTATTCAAGTACAAATTATTGTATCACAACGTTTGAAAAATTCCGAGGACTTCAGTCATTGGATAATTACTGAAAGTTGATCTGCAGCATCAGCGAATAATCAGCAGGAAAAGATAAATAATATTACTTGAGAAGTTTTTATGAGAATTAATATTAAACGACGTCTGCATAATTAAGAAAAGTGAAGGAATTTCCTTTGCCCTCCAAAAATGTTAACTGTTAGCTTCTGACAAAAAAAAAACACAAATAACATAATTGTGACGTTTTCGTCGGCAGGAGGTCAAAAATCGTGGCATCAAATCTTGGAGTAAACATATCTCTATCAGTGAAGAAAATCGCAATGATGCATCCATAATATGAAAGAGTATTTTGGAGAAATCCTTTTTTTTTCTTTATACCTATAGGTTAGCGTTTGACCGCAAAAATCTCATCTGATGTTAAATGATGATGTAGTCTAAGATGGTAGTCACGCTAAACCTAGAGGGAGACTGGCTCTCAAGTGTAGCTGCCGGAACACACCAACAGGTGCTTAGCGACAGATTTTCAATTTAAGGGTGGTAACTAGCCAAACGGACTTAGAAAAAGCCCTACCACCATGCTATGATTTCATCACGATGTTTTCCTTCACCGAAAGCTCCGACTCAGATGCTAGGCTTCGAACCTACATCCTTCGGCGCTGTGTCCGAACACACTACCAACTGAGCCATCTTCGCTTCATCGCTTCTGTCTAACTACTGTCTTCCAAAACTCATCAATGTTTTCTGACAACCTTACAGCTAGTCCACTTTTTAGGCTTGACTTACTACCATCTTTAACTACACCCTTATTACCGTGACATACTCCACAGTTGTTCTTGTATTATGTTCTAAAGAAATCCATCAAGACATACATCAGAATACGACTACGGAAAATATTCCTGAGCTATTTTTAAAATGTCAAAAAATGAAATTAGATTTCATAAGATATGCTCAAATATGATGTGCTCAATTATTTTCTTATGACTAACAATTTTTAAAAGAAAAAAAAAACTACTCACTAATTCACAAATGATTCATAACATTCTAAGAAGTTTACCACATATACACTTGCAACATATTATATGCAAAATAGTAATTTTTTCCATGACTGTGTATCTAGTTTTTATCAGATAATCGATAGCTGTTGATACCATATTATCACATACTGCACAGATAACTAAATAACTTTTACAAAATAATGTTTTATGAAACATTTCCTTTGTAGAATACAAAAATGGTAATACACCAATATTTATTACAACGCCATGTATTAGAATGAAAGGATTTTTCAGTCTCATTATTCATAGATCAGACTATTCACTGGATTACACTATTCATTCGATCTCCTTATTCACTTGTTCCAGTCTTCTCGTAAATCACATCCGGTGAATTGACCTTATTTATTATATTTCTGTATTGGTCTCATTAACTTATGTTGGTTGACGCATATTTTGTTGTTACACTTTTATTAGTGAATCTGCTGCGCTATTCATTATTACTGGTTCGAGAAAATTCTTTAAAAGAGAATATAACGTTAGCAAAAAAGTATTTATCGCGTCTAGAAACGTGAATTCTCCAATCTTCCAGGCCGTAACAACATGTTGACGTATGTGCACTCTTTACTTTTTAATTTATGAATTAATTAGCTTCGTCAACAGCTACGCCTACTTGTACACATATTGTAATTTTCAAATAAAAATTCATTTAATAAAGTATAAACTTTTATCGTCTTATATACTCGATTAATTTCAAGAATTTTGGTTGCAGGTCTCTATTAAAATATTAATCTTATACTGAAACACTTATTTATATCTTGTCTTGTATTGATGAAGATCTGACTAAGTTACCATCCTAGTAGCCTAACCACCCGGAAGCTGAAAATCTGTCACCACGACCCCATCGTCGCTTATATCAAATCAAAATTGTGATCATAATTCAACAACAACTTAAGATAGTTTAAAACGTTGAAAAGTAAATAATTATTATTTATATATGTATACACATATATACGTGTATATTCTTGCACATGTTTTTTTATATTATTACTAAATCCTAAATATTATAGCAATAACAAGTCCTTTGTTCAGCTACATTGCTATTAGTCGTAATTCGTAGGGGTTATAATATACCTATTCGTTTAGTCACGGACATCACGTGTTTTATATTATCATTGCAGTCAAGGAACTGTATAGATTGCCGAACACTGCGATAAAAACAAACAGCCATCGATTCGTTATCATTCACAGTTCTATTAACGAACAATACGCCAGCTGATTCAGTACGCGCAGTCCATGACTGCTTAACAAAAATTAAGTGAATTTAAGGTAAGAATACACGATTACCAAGAAGTGTCATTGTTTTACGGCTTTGTGATTGAGAAGTTGATGGACCAAATTAGAAATGTCAATTATCAAATTAATCACATCGTAGCAGCAATAAAAACAATAGGTAAATTCTTATCATTTTTATAAGTATCATAAATTTATTTAGTAGTTTCTATTCAATTCGATTGCGATATAATTAAGAGATGAATATAAGCTGCGTAAAGGATATGATTCAAATTGGTATCGTAAACTTTTTATATGGCAGTTTCAGTTAATGTAATACAATATTTAAGACATTTAAAAATTGCTGAATTAATAAAAGTTTTCATTTTTAATTTTACTTGCTTTTACCCGCGGTTTCGCTCGTATTTATGTCGATTTAACGTATCCCTCGGGATTAGACTCTTTTTCTGAATGACAAGTACCCTATATCGTGTTTTGTACCCACGACAACATGTATGTAAAAAATGTTGAGTTCAGTAGTTAAGGAGTGAAAGTGTAACAAACCAACAGACTCACATTCACATTTTATAATATTAGTAAGAAATAAACAAAGTCAGCAAATGAGTTTATGCATACATTTTTTTTTCAACATACAACAAAATACTTTGATATTCAATACTGCATACAATATTAAAACCTGGATATTTTATTGATGTGAGAAACATTTTTTTTTCAGTAATGCCACCCCCACACGCTTTACCTTGCGGCCCACACTGCGGCACTGGGTATTGTGCTCCGCACTGTTACTACCGCAACAGAATTATGAGTCCTCACCCGCCGCCGCACCATCACTATCCTCCACCGCCACCACCACCCCACCATCACCCGCCTCCACCACCGCACCATCACCCGCCACCACCACCGTTCCACCATCCACCACCACCACCCCACCACCCGCACCACCCACCACCTCCTCACCACTATCCCGGCCCGATGATGCGTTAATCAGAATTAGCAAAATGAAAAAATTATAAAGGAATAAATATTACAAATCCTAATTTATATGACATTTATAGACATAAAACAATATCTGAAGCCAATTAACATACAAGTAAGTCTTGTTCCTTGAAAAAGATGGAGTACTGATTTTTGACACTGGTAAACAGTAAGAAAACTTTGGTATTTCTGTAGAAATTACTGATTTTTATTTTGTTTAAATATCTACATAACCTCTTAACCTCTCAATACTACTCTTAATGGTAAATTGAACTAGTAAAATAAAATATGTATATATATATACACCGTACAAAAATATCTTGTTAACTTTAAAGTGATGAAATCTTGAATTCCATTTATATATTTATGTCGAAATCTCATTAGTGAATCATCTGTTAAACTTGCAAAATTAAATATATTTATTACTCAGATGTCAGATATAAAATTTTATTAGAAATGTTTTTAATAGATATACAACGATGTATGTATTGTTTATCTGACTTATCGTAATCGTTTCACCGGAATTATTGTTATCGTGTATCTATTTCGATAAATCTTTTGTATTTAAAACGATGTATAGAAATATTTTTACAAATAAATATATTATTTTATTTATAAGGTGTTTCAATACCCCCATTTGTATAAAACACGTAGACTATACAAACCGAAAAACATTAAATCATGCATTGCTTTAACCCCTCGGCTGATTTTTTAAGACCCAGATCTCAAAATGGCGAATCATGTTTTTATTTCTTTTTTCACATTTCCACGACATCGTATATTGTAAATTGCATGGTTTAGTAAAACAAAAATTTGTACAAATGAAAAAATTATTTAAAAATAAATTTTACATAAAAATTTTAGTTTTAAATATTTTTTTTTCTTTTTCGAACTGACTATACTGTTGGCTTGTTAAGGCCGCTACAGTTTCACCGGACTACAGTTTTTCACAATACATTATTTGCTATTTTTCATAGTTTTTTAATAAATCCAGTATTATTTAAGCTTATGCTGTCAACAGTCTGTTGACATGTGCCTCATGAGGCTTACATTCGTTTTTATGGAACTTAAACCTTTATGGTTTTGGACAGTGCAGGGATTAACTGTACTTACAATTTAATCATGTTGGTATCCGATTTTGGCTTGTAATATAGTAATTAAAAAACTCTTAAACTCACAAAGTTTTCTTTATCTTAAGCATTTCATTTTTAATTACCGCTAACTCCAGTACTAAGCCGTTTCTGAACATGTTACACGAAACATAGCAACAACATAAGTAATTAAGTTATACTTTTCCTCACACACGATACAAGGCATTGGAAACCAAACAGCGTTCTTATTAAGAAAGTTTTTCTTTATAACAAGATCACGCACGCCAGATGTGTCTGATAGTACTCCCTACAAATATTAGAGAAAGCTGTACGTACTTCTTTATTAAAAACTTTTGATTTTGTACAACATTCGGACTTGTTGATGATGTCCAAAATCAGAAACAATAACATTAGAATAGAGCTAATTATGAAATATAATTGAAATAACCTGGTTATTGGCGTATTCATTTAGCGTTGAGAACTCTAAGTCTTCTAACAAAAATACTGAAATTCTCTAAAAAATAGTATAAGACGATTTTATGATAGTGATATATCAGATTTTTTTATAATTAGATTACAGTGATGCATCTAGGACATATCAAAACGCCTAAACAAAATAAAATACATCGACATTTGATTTAGCACCTCTACTAAAACTTGCTGTAATCATTTACCATTACGAAATTATACCTTAAAATAAACTAATATGGTAAATCCCATCAAAAAAATATCTGTTTCATCTAATATCATCATCATCATCATAGGCCTATCAGATGACTAAATGTAACAATCGCAAAAATGGACGTTACATCGCCTGAGACGCACTTAAGATATTTATATGATATATAGAATTTGCATAACCTTCTTGACCTAATCGGCATTACATATGGATATCACGAGATACTAAGTGTAGTGCTGAGTCCGTCGCAGAATCTATTTCCAGCTTTATGAAAATACCGCTCTGGATTATTCCGAGTATGTAGTTAGAAGAAGACTTTGTAAAGTAGTAAGCCTAAGTTACAAGAGATGTGTAAAAAATTCATTGTAAAGTACTGGCTGGGAAATTGCACAGGAGTTCCGTCATTGTGGCTGCATGTTAGATAACTCACAGCACACTTTTGTCACATCTGTTCCGTATGGAACTCATGGGGATAGGGCCCGTCCTCTTAATTAAAAGAGATAGCGAGTGGAACCCTGTTATTTAGTACTGTGAGTAAGATATGGTCGTAAAAGAGGTGGCGCAGAGGGAACCAGAGCAGAACATAAGACCCCATTTCAATGGTCGACACACTGTGTAGCAAAGGGCCAGTGATGACCTCCAACCGCCGTAAGATGAGTCTGCGGTTATAGGATGCGAGCCAGTCCATCATCATTGTAGCGAATGTACAGGCCCGAAATGGGGTGTGTACATGTTGTAGGTGCGGCTCTCACCGATTCGTCCGACGTTATCATATTTAAACCACAGGACGAAGAAGAAGGCTTATTATGAGGGGCCCCCATTTTCGCGGATATGTTTAAAATGCAAAATCAGTCCCCGCTCTCCCGCCAAATAGTCATGAAGAATTATCGTGAGATAACCTGGCTAGCGGAAAGTAACTTCTACAGGTTTTTCTCATTTAAAAAAGTAATGTAAATCAATGTCACATATTACTTTGCTTTTAAAATTGCCAATACATCAACAACTTAAATCTATACAAAGACCATTTCGTTTCCTCGCTTACTTCATTATTCGTAATTTACTCGGAAAAGGCACTTATATAATTTTTTTGCATAAAATGAATCCTTAAAAATTAACAAATACATGACGTATTGACCATTATCAATGAGATTTTCTAAAAGAAATAATTTGAATACAAATGTAAAGCTCTAAACAGTTCTTATTACATATACGATTTTATTATATGAGTTTATTGTATATGACAGTAAAGAAATCAAATGCTATTAACATTAGGCTTATTAGATTATCTACATTTTCAAATTTATTCTGATATTAAAAAAGAAATCTTCGTAAATAAAGATATACCATTTCCAATTAAGCTATGCGGATAGCATTCTGAGTAAAGCATCAAAAGGAAAATAGTTTGCTTTAAATGTACTATTTTAGTTTAATTTCAAATACATATTTGTACAATAAACACTTTGAATTTATTATTAGGTAATAACAAAACGCAGTAGACACAGTACTTAACTAAGGTAACTAGATGTTTTCAGCGCTAGAAAAATCAAAACAAAAGCTGCCCGCAACCCGACCTCCGGCACTTAATTAAAAAACTTCACAACAGGTTGCTACCAGCTGTGTCTGTGGGGCACAACACAAAGGAAACAACTCCTACTCATACATTTATTAATGTTATTCAAAATTAAACTTACTTAAACCAATTCAATTTAGGAATATCAAAATGCTATTCGACTCTTTCTAATTTGTAAAATAAATTATTAGGATAGGTAATAATTATTTATAATTTTTTATTTTCTACTTATGGGACGTTTCTTAACTATAGATGTGCCACGTACGTAGTATTGTGGCCGTAGTCCGGTGAAACTGTAGCGGCCTTAACAAGCCAACAGTGTATTTAGTTCGAAAAAAAAAAGTGGCTTTGTGGTCGAGATCTACATTTTTTACAGACTATTTTTTTTTCATTGTATATATGTGATAAAAATATGTAAATGTTGATTTCTCATCATTTCACTTTAAAAACCCGTGAAACATTACTATTAATTTGATTTTTTTTATAAACGGAGCAACGAAATAGACCTGTAATACGTCAGCCATTTTTTTGTTTTTTATTTAAATATAGGTACATAATTTATAAAAACTGATCTACTTACCAGTGAATATTCTTTTTTTTTAAAGAGTTCATCATGAGGATGCCAGGAAGAATCATCGTGAAAGGATCCTGTATAGCCTATGAAAAAGTAAATGAAATAATAATTTTTAATCTATTTACAATTTATATTTGGTAGCAACCGACAGCGAAGGAAATAAGCATTTGATTTCATTCGCAAACGATTCTACAAGTGTATATACAACAGGATTCAAAGTGACTATTACGAAAACTCATTGCTGTTCTGTCAAATAGTAAATTTATTATTAAAATATATTTTTTTTTTTTATGATTTTCCTTCAGTAAGACAATTATAGGAACCCATTCGCATATGCGTTTTGCGTACAAAATCAAAACATTGTAAATCCGAACATAACGGATAATAAAACAGCAAAAAAGGAGTTGGCAGGACTCATTGAAGCAGAATATCCTAACATAAATACTAAAAATAACCAATACAAATAAAAGTTACGTCTATAAGCAGTGAATATAATCATCAAAGGTATGGAACGTGCTAAAACTACTAATACAGGTTCAATCGCATAACAATTTAACGTTTTCAATATTACGATTTATAATTCTAATGTATATTATTTTTTAATTAGAACCAGCTTTTGCCCGTAGCTTAGCTCGCTTTAATGTAGTTTAAGATATTTTTCTATTCCACTGGGACATCACTTTTTTTCTAAATAGAAAGTACCCTATGTCCATCCGTGTACTCTTGACAACGTATATTCAAAATTTCATAATGATCGGTAGAGTAATTAAGGCGTGAAAGAGTTTCAAATAAACAAACTCACCTTCGTATTGATATTATTAGTTAGGATTCGTTTTCATTTTCGATCAAACCGTTTATTGCAAGCAACATCAATTATAAAAAGCGAATAACACAAAAATAAAATATTTTTACCACGAAGTAGAATTTATTAACGTTGTAAGTAAGGTTAAAGAGAATTCCGTACGATATTACAACTCATTTCGATGCAAAATGCCGCTTTCTTGAGTTATGCGACACCAAATGAAATCATAAATTCTGCTAAATACGAAGCAACGAGAGAGAGCTACGTGTAATCTAATTCCACATCGACTGCAAGTATTGTAATCCAGCAAACAGGATGCAAACTATGTCACACATTATTAAATAATCATAGAAATGACTACAATTGCGACAATTGCAGTATTTATTTTAACAGAATAATTCGATTATTTTTGCCTGTTCCGATAGTAGATTTTTGAAGTTATACTTCTTTTGGCGCGTTAGGGAAAAATGATGAGAGTAAATTTTTTGCGATGCGCGCGCAAAAAACCGACACCCTGAAGTTAGCTATAATCAACATTTTATTCAAAAAAAGTATGTATGTATTAAATAGCTTTTTTCTATTGTTAGTGTCGTTTTTTCTATAAACGTAGAATAAGGCGAAAGATAAAAAATTCAAAAGATTTTTATCTTGTTACGCCAAAGAAGTATAACTTCTAACGCGTGTACGTAAGTACACACACACTTTTATATAATTAATACACAATTCCGAAAGAACAATTATGAAATGCCTAAATAAGTTTTCACTACGGAATAAAGGTAACATTCGAAGTTATTTTATTTCAATCACTTTTTATAAGATAAATAAATATTTATTTTATGGACGTAACTGATACAATTAATAATATGGGTTCTTATACATTTAAATGTAAATATCAGAAATATATAATAATAAAACCGCATTATATCTACATAATACAAAGAATCACAAAATAAAATCTACAGTTTCACAGGACTACCATAAAATAGCAGTGGTCCGAGCGTTAGAAATAAGAAAATAGTTTTTCACAAGACGTTTATCAAAGTTATCTCCTACGGCACCCTCCTTCCCATGAAACGACGACTACTTGAATAATATTATTCCGTTTTTAATTGTATCAGTTTATTAGTGTGCTGTGATTTATGGGTGGTAGGGCTTTTTCTAAGTCCGTCTGTCTAGCTACCACCCTCAAGTTGAAAATCTGTCGCCAAGCACCTGTTGGTGTATTCCGACAGCTGCACTTGAGAGCCAGTCTCTCTCTAGCTTAAGCGTGACTTTTTTTATATATTATAGGTGGCAAACGAACAGGTGGGTCACCTGATGATAAGTGATCACCGCCGTCCATAGACACTAGCAACACCAGGGGAGTCCCAAGTGCGTTGCCGGCCTTGAACCGATCATCTTAAACCACATCATCACTAAACTTCAGATGAGATTGTGGTCAAACGCTTACCTATAAAGTATAAAAAAAAGATACTGATTAGTGCCCGTGACTTCGTTCTAGTAAAAACGATTTTATTGTTTCAAGGGATCTACGGGTTTTATTTGAATTAATTGTGAGCTGTCGCTTATTTTTTTAATCACAATCTCATTAACACCAATTAAACTCCCGCATGCCTTTTACCAATTTTAAGTAACTTCTGATAAGTTTTATCACTACTACTTATATAGTCCCTATAGAATAATATTAAGTCATAAAGTCAAGTCTTATATCATAGTAAAAATATCATCAAAATACGTTCAGCTGTTTCGGTTATTAGCCCGAACGAAGAACAGACACTTTAGTTCTATCTTAATCTTCTTATTATTTATAAATTACGTGCCGCGTTGTTTGTTCGCAATGGACTCCTACATTACTGAAGCGATTTAAATACAATTTTGCTCACTGTGTGCAGTTTTATCGAACTTGAAAGATTGGATAGTTTATATCTCAATTTATATTATTCTTATTATAATATTGTTTTATTGCGAATTATTTGTTTATTAACAAAGAATCATGATTATCTCTGTTAGTTCGATAAGATTCTAACAAATGGAAGTATAAGGTAATTCGTTGACTTAATTGAAGTCCTTGCAAAGCCGGACCGGCCGGCTAGTTATATGTATAGATTTAAACATCTTAATTATTACTTAAAGTAACTAAGTTATTTGTTATAAAATTAATTCATTATATACATAATATTCTCCATAATTTACTAAGACAAATTTGTCAGAGAAATTTAATACAGATAAGGTAACAATGTATAGGAAAATTTCACGAAACTATTGATCGTTCCTGGCGAATTTATTAAGCATTAACTAAATATTTAACATAATTTTAGTGTAATAAGCAAAGTGAATTGTATTTAAACGAAATAATTCATCGAATTAATATATTTTAGAGGGCAGCGTCGTATACGTTCGCCAGCGGTTCATCGTTGCACTACAAATGCGAATCTAATACCGCTATAAATCGTAACCCCTTCTCGTGCGCATATCCCTCCCACTTTCCTGCCTTCCTTCCACTCCCGAAGCTTAATATTTGTACGTACTGTGAATTAGTATCGATTAGGAAATGGGAACATCAATTTAACCTAGAGATGTGAAACTTTCTACACGCTGCAGTTTTAACGTAATTTATGGAATCGTTTAAACAAGGGATTCATACGGTTAATATGGATATTAATTGAAATATTATAATCTTAATGAAGCATTAATAAGCATAAAATCAAATTTCTATTTCTGCAATACGATTTCTTATACTATGCCGTTTAAAATTTATCAAAAATTTCGTTTGCCTGAATGTTCCTGTTCAATTTCACGTCAAAGCCATAAAATTGAAATTAAACATTTATTCCAAAATAGTGCGTATTACAATTAAAAAAAATGTATAGCTATAAAAATAATAATTTAAAAGAATGTCCAAATGAGTATATGTAAAAATCTAAGATAATATGCTGTCCGACCTTATAAATAAGGTTACTCGAGTTATATCATTTTTAATATATTGTTAAGCAAATTACTTTTCATTACCTGTTATATTATGGAATAAAAATTATGAAGCATAATTCGATTATATCATAATGACTGAGTGATCGCGGATTCCAGCTATACGTAGAAGAACTTGGATGCTACTAATCGAACATTGTAGTACAGGACTCATTGAAGAATAACTTTTTGGTAAAATCACATATTAGTAAGTTATTTTGTAATGATCACCTGAGAAGCTATCAATAATAAATTCAATATCTATCGTAAATAAAACTATCGATATGTTACGGCGGCTGCATTTAACCCCATTCCTAAGCTTAGCATGCCACAATCTTCGACCAGATCGCCAGGTCGCATTAAGTGAATTGGTAATTTATTACTTCGGTTTATTTCTAAGTTTTATTTTCTAATCGATTTCATGATATACTCAATATTCATGTATATACACCAAAAGGTGTACACATTTCAATCATTTAACTTCTTTTAAGGCATAACGATGCTCATATATAAATAAATATATTTTAATTTTAGTTAAAGTCCTGTACAGCCCGTTCATATTCCGCGTAGCTGCTCAATGTTCTATCTACATTACTCACGAAGTACGCTTTCTATGAAATTAAATTTTTGATGGCTGCCCGGATAACATAGTGTGCATATTTTTCTTTTTTTTTAAAGTAGGTTTTTGAATTGGATTTCATAATACATTATTATTATTCTTTCGTAAGACTACTTCCCAACAAAAATATTGCAATGACTAACTTTGAATACTTTATTCTAAGAAAGAAGAATTAAGGAGTCGATATATTATTGCATATGCCTAACATAATTTAACAAGTATATAGTGTCTGGTTTCTTCTTCTCCTCTCTCTTACTTTGGTAAACAATTAGTACAATTAAAGATTGTTACAGTAATTATCAGGTGGATAATTATTTTGTTATTTTAATGACTTCAGTGTTTTACAAATAGTATGCTTCTAGTTAGAACTTTCTAGAAAGTGTTTATAAAATATCAGAATTGATTTCTCATTTTACTACAAATGATGCGTTAAGCTCTGGAATGTCAAATACCATAAAGGTTTAAGTTCCATACAAACGAATGTAGACCTCATGAGGCACAGGTCAACACACTGTAGGCAGTAAAAACTTAAAAAAATACCTGATATATTACAAAACTTTGAAAAATAAAAATATATGTACGATAAAATTACAATTTTTATGTAAAATGTATTTTAAAATTATTTTTTCATTTGTGCGCACTTTTTTTTTACTAAACCATGTAATTTACAATGTACGTTGTCGTGAAATTAAAAAATAAAATAAAACCATACTCCGCCATTCTAAGATCTGGATCTTAATAAATCAGTCGAGGGGTTAATTCAGATTGTCGTTACGTAAAGTATTATCCTGTAAAACAACAGTCCTCAACAAAAGAAAATATTGCGGCGTCGGAAGTTTTGCTACTTTAATATCTTCGTACATCTCCAAAAAGAAACGATCAAATACAGCTTCCTTGAATTGCTAGAAACATTAATAAAGTGCATATTTCCAAAATAACAAATGAAATTAACCATTCATAGAACAGAGTGCAAATCAATGTCGGTGCAGTCTACGCTACGTTTAACCTGTCGCATTTGGACAGGTCGACTGCCGTCTGCTCCTCAAATAGAATGTTTTGTTAGTCCAGGAGCGGATAATCAGTTTGTGATATGAAATTTAATGTTTAAACATATCTTAATCCATGTAAATGAAATCTTAATATGTAGACTTGGCAAGCTATAAATATATAGTTATTTGTTTTATAACAGATCTAGTCGTAAAATACTAACAGATATTTATATGATGAACAGTGACTCATTACAAACAAAATGTTTTGTATATCTTATACAAAACTATATTAATTGTACGTTATAGTAAACGAAATATTTAATATGGTTGTAAATTATTATAAATTGACATAAGTGTAGTATAAAAATAATTTTCAAACTGTTTCTTTGCTAGAAAATTATTGAATATTGATTAGCGGCATTATAAATGATTACTGGCTACTGATTAGAATTATCACTTGTTGTGTTAATCATTTCAGACCGAAGCATTTGACCAAATAATCTCTTGTGTCCTGGAGAAGGAAAATATTAATATTATATTTAAAATGTATGAACTTTAACGTGTATCTGTAACCTAATTATGTTACTACCACTTTTTTTCTATTCTACAGTATGACTATCTATGTATGTATGTATGTACGTATGTATGTATGTATGACATTGTCGCTTTTGTGGCCAGCTAGAACTTAAGAATGGACGATTCTAAGATATCCAAGTCACAACTGGAACGAAACTGTGTAAACGCAGAAACCGTGGTAGGCGTCAACTTAGATGATTGATTACATAAAAATATAGAGTCAATCGGTGTGAAAAATTACAAATAGACCAGCTTAGAGGCATAGACTGAACAAGACTAAGACCCATCCAGGGCCGTTGAAATTCAGATAATAGATATTGAATAAACAGAGAATAGATATTGCATACCGAACATACTTTAAAAATTTTTAGCATGCTCCTGGACTATCCATTTGTTCAGTTGCTTTACTATAACAGTTCTATAATAAAATATTGCAGACTAAACTGAAAATAGCGATCTGGGAGGGCGAAAATTGATTTTGAAACATGACTCTATATCTGAATTGAAACTCGGAGAGCTTTCTATATAATGTAAAACTTATTTCCGGATGACGACCACATCGCTTCTCAAATAGCTAAATTCAATACGATTTTGATTCAAAAATATTTTATTCACTTATATGTGAACGTAAATATTAGCATATTTTAATAATCAAATAGTAAATGTATTGAATTATTAACTTGATTTTTTTTTATTATTCATCTTATTTTTATAAATTGTTCTTCTTTATAGTTGAGATAATCGTAATCTTGATATCTCAAAGGGAGCTGTTTTACTGAAGTGAAAAAGAATGTAAGCCACGTTAAGTGATTTTTTGGTAGGGGAAAAACTTATGGGTTCGCGTTACCGATGACCTCGACATGCACGTGACATATTGCGCTTGCGTCAAACTAGCAACGCGTAGTATAGCGGCCTATGTACATGTAATATTTATATTATGTGTTGAGTTTGTGCAGCCTATCATATATATAATTAATTAATAAACTGTATATAATTATAGTTTTTAATGCCTGTAGATGTGAGAACAAGACCAATGTTAATAATTTCAATTTACAAATTATGAAGATATACTAATTCAGACTATAATTGATATTAAAATTGAAAAAAGAACATAGTTATTCTATTGTTTTTAGTTGTCACTTCTGTCGGCAGTCTTTATGACTGCCTTGATATTTTGTTAGGAGTTTTTGGCGGGATCTTGGTCTGTCATGTAGTGGCTTTTATATTTTGTTCATAATCTTGTGTTATTAGACTCTATATTTTGTAATATTGGTGGTGTTTTACGTAATATAGTTCGGTTATTATGCACAAGTGAAGTAGATGGGAAATAATACCACGGAGCGTGCATTCTGAGATGCCACCAAAACTCCATGGAAAGTTCTAACAAGGAAACCGCCATTTTGTTAGAACATTATAATTATCACAAGACACATACTTGAAACAAAACATTGACACTGGCAAATGCTTCTGCGGTGCCAAAACAAGAAGAAGAAGAAGACATTTTGTTATCTGTTTGAAAAAGTCAAAAGTGTTTTCGAAAACTTTTATTTACTGAACTTATATTTCATATCCTTACTGGTGCTTATACAAAAAGATGTTACGTCGTCAAAGACTTATTATTTAAACAGCAGCTATAAACTACAACAAAAAATAGTATTAACAAATTAACTAAAAGGTAGTCCAATATCATTGAATGGTCTTTACGCTTGTAACTAAAGATCTTTCAACGAGCAAATCTGATTTCTATTGCTATACTGACATTTCTATACAAACCATCTTGTTTACTTGCGTTTAGTAAATGCAAGGCTAATTATAAATACTTATAATACATTTGTAATGAAAATGACTTGCCAAACAAGGTGTTATTTGTTATATAAAAAAATAACAAAACCCAAGCATATTTGTTCAAATCAAAATTTCACAAATGTTAAATATATCTATGTTTGCGTTTTCTTGTGAAACAGTTGAAGTCTAGATAAGAATAGTTTACCATAAATACATCTGCGAAATTGCATTATCCAGAACAAAATCAAGCGTCAATATTGCTACTATGTATATGGTCTAGAATACTAACTACTCTATCAATAACCAAAAGCCCTTTTCGTAATAAACAAAGGCTAATTAACGGTACTCCTAACACTTCTCTCTTAATTGCTTTACGGTGGATAATTCGCTACGAAATCCAAAATTATTTGCTAGATAACACTTGTTAAGTTTATTCCCGATTTTATAGACAAATATTTTATAAAAAATATCTTAATATATATAAATCTCCTGTCACGATGTTTGTCCGCGATGGACACCTAAACCACTGAACCGATTTTAATAAAATTTTGCACACTGTGTGCAGTTTGATCCAACTTGAAAGATAGGATAGTTTATACCTCAATTCATAATCGAAATATTATTTTATTGCGAATTATTGGTTTATTAACAAAGAGTCATGATTATCTCCGTTAGTTCGATAAGATTCTAACAGATGGCGGTATAAAGTATTTCGTTGACTAGATTGACGTCCGTGCAAAGCCGGACCTGGCAGCTAGTATATATATAAAATTGGGTTAGTTAATGCTAATTCATTAAATCATTAAATACAACCATTTTTCATAAGCACTGTAGGAATGATATTCAGAATTCTAAAAGCACAAACTTACAAAGATCTATTTCTTATGCATCATTTCTAGTCTTCAACAATAAATAATTTATAGACTTATTTTCGTGTTTGTGTATAAAAATAAATATGGTACAAATATCTACTCAACGATAATACGGCTTGAAAGCTGAAAGATAGTTTCTAAAAAAAAAGTAAAAATGTAATTCTTATACCTTAAAAATAATACGGTACTGAACATGTATTTTAATATTTTTTATCATTTTAATTGATTTCAGCATCTATGCTATTAAACGTAAATATCTAATATTTCTCAATATCAAGTCAAGATAGAACAGCTGAGTATACTCGTGGAAGGGGTCTAATTCAAATTACAGTATTCAGCACTTGATTCGGCACGTCGTGAAACATAGTGAGACATCTGGCTAAGGTCGCGTTGCTTCAGCTTTTTAAAGCGTTACTTTATGACACACACCGTAATGACTGCGATAGACAAAGACAACGCTATACAAAGCCGAACTTATTTGCTGTCTCTATCTTCCCCCCGGCGTGCCAAATCAAAAGCCGGATACTGTAAAGATCAATCAGTCTACGATAACAATAAAATTTATTTCACATGTATTAATATTTAGTTTGTAGCTTCAGAGATTCCGGTTTCGAAGAATTAAAATTAGCCAAAATTACACCTAAAATTGAATCAATTTGCGACAAAAAACAAGCCACCCATCACATTAATATTAAAAAGATATTTCTTTTGCTATTGTATTTGTAACTTTCTATTTAAATAAAAACCTTATTTTCTTCAAGAACCAATTTTATTAGTTTCTTTGGAGGGGTGGGAGAATTAATTTGTCAGTTAAGGGACTCGTTGTCACCTGGAAACCAATACAGGGGTTCGTGGAGCCACAAGTTTGAGAAGCCTGAATTAATGCTTAATCAGACCGTAATAATTACAGACACTGTCAGTCTTTACAGAATCGGACATCAATTTCAAAATGTTTTCAATATACAACTAGTTTAAGTGTTAAACCATGAAGGTACTAATATAATGTTTAAGAGATCACAAACTATAGACCTTTGTGTACAAGATAGAGGCTACAAAACTTTACGACAAGAGATTTAAATAAATACAGCCACCATTTTAACATCGCCCTCTGTTGTTTTTATAAAGTACTAGCGGCCCGCTCCGGCTTCGCACGGGTATAAAATATATAGCCTATGCCATTCACTGAAAAAATGATAAAAATCGATCCAGTAGTTTTGATTTACTCATTACTGCCCGTGGCCCGCACGTGTTAAATTTGGAGTAACTTCAAAAATAACAGTATTTCTCCACTATTTAACTCATGGTATTATACATACTCGTATAAACCTTCCTCTTTAATCACTCTATCTATTAAAAAAAACCGCATCAAAATCCGTTGCGTAGTTTTAAAGATTTAAGCATACATAGGGATATAGGGACAGAGAAAGCGACTTTGTTTTATACTATGTAGTGATTATAATTATTTTGACATTAACATCTCTCAGATCGGTATTATTTACTCTGCATTCACATTTAGCAGAAATTAAAAGGTGGCAAAGAGGAAACGACCCGCAAGCAAATGGCAACGTGCTCTATCTACATCGTAACGAAATTAACTGGATACTTCCATCCTAACCTCTGTTACCTTGGTACTTTGCCACCCCGACCGCCTTACGCAAACTTTATTTAAGGAATGTTCATAACCATTGTGAATTATAGTTTATTTTATGGTATAGCCATTTCATTATTTTTAATTTTATCAAAAAAAAATATTCAAATATATACATTACTTAAATTGCATTTAAATATATTATTCAAATGTGTCTCGCATTCGCAATAATCTTCATCATCTTCCCATTATCAGTGACCACAAATACATAGCGTTATTTGCCGATAAATTAAAGTTCGTAGTATACAGCTTGCTTTAACGAAAACTATAATTAATGTTATAACGTGTTATATAATATGCTCTTTGCCACGAACACGAAGAGATTCATTTATGATGATTACACATTAATCTTTAATCAAACTGAGTACAACTCGGTAATGTTCTAGCTCAGAGGAATCGACTGGCCTGTTGGGAAATCAATGGCGCAACGACATGCGAACCAAGCCTAATTCTACTTGCCTACGGTGTACCTATAACTATATTTTTTATGTATTATTCAAGACACATAAAACCAACGATATTAAATCGTAATTTGATGAATATCTAGTTCAAATTTCGGTGTTTAAAAATATGCGTAGTCAGGCAATCACATGAAAACATCACCATGCTATATAATGCGATAAGTTATACTTTCTTTCTTTCTATTGAAAACTCATGCTGCGTTACACATAACTTATTTCACTTCTACAATTTATATATACTATGGAAACAACAATAATGAACGTTACGAATTCGTATCAATACATATCATTATCACTACATATTATAAAACAAAGTTCTCCGCCGCGTCTGTCTGTCTATCTGTCTGTTCGTGATATGCTCAAAAATTACTGAACGGATTGTAATGCGGTCTTTACCAATAAATAAAGTAACACATGAGGAAGGTTTAAGTGTATAATTTGTCATGGTTTTGTGTAAATTGGTTGAAATATTGCGATAATTGTTGAAAGTGTTGGAATAAGTCAAGCCGCTTGGGAACTCTCATCGAAAATGATGCCTAATTCTTTTGAGATATAACAAAACAATACATAGTGAGATATTTTTCTGTTGTAGATCCACAAAAAAGTCTGGGATGACATTAACCTATCTTTTAAGGATAGCTTACTATACCCATCTATCTTCTAAAATCATGGTCATATACAATAAGGTAATTGGAAGGCTGTTTAAACGAATCAATATTAATCTTTATCAAATTGAATACATTGGTTACCTTAAGCATTTAATGGACATAAGTATATATTTTTTATTATCAGGGCAGAACAATGTCCGCCGGATCTGCTAATTAACAATAAATCGAAAATCCAAATGGAAGGTATAAAAGAACCCAAGTGTAATGAATGTAATATTTAAAAAATATGCTTACACTCTAAGATGTAACTTCCAGGTTTTTAACTTTTAAACATCTGATACTGCTCTCTGCTCCCAAGACGGCTCCGCTAAGAGCATCTGAAATATGATAACTTTGCTCTGTACATACTCAATGTTATGAACACTAATATAAAACCTTCCAAATACATATAGCTAGTTTTGCTAAGTTATCTTCAGATATAACTGCACTGATAATTACGACCGTAGCATTCCAAATTTACAGACAAAAAAATATCATACATTTCTAACATTATTTAAATCTTTACATAAATAACCGATCCGAAAAATCTAGAAATATAACTCTTGGCATTAAAACTTTATTCGCACATGAGAAATTTTTAACAGAATCTAGATAGCCACTACTTATCTTACACTGTGTAATTATTCCCTGTGGAAAACATCTCATCGATTTTCATTTAAAAGACCTATGAGTAAACAATCCGCTTTTGTCATTGGAAAATTTTGTAAGATTCTGATAGAATTATGTTCTCATAAGCAAAGAGAGATTTTTTTTTCCGAACTGACCTGCACTGTTATCCTGGCAAGGCCGCTACTGTTCCACCGGACTACTAAGGGGAACGCTTAAGGCACTCACCCGATTTGTTCAGTCACTCGTTGCGCCTCTATTAATAACTAATTAGTATTCTTATTTACACATTCTTAATATATTTATATGCAAGCTGATAATAATGACAACATTTTTTCTAAGTACTTACTGATACAATCTTTCAATTCAGAGAATCTTATCTTTACTCATAAAAATATTCTAGTTAATTCAAAACATTCAAACTGAAACTTACAAATTCTCATAAAAATGCGTATAATAAACATTTTTAAATAACATAGGAAAATTTAAAACTCTATAGATTCTCTTAAAAATCAGTATTTTAACAAAATTTGCAAGATCTTTTCCACAGAAGTACTAAAACAATAATTTAGCATCAAAAAAACACTACATACAAACATTAAAACTGTTAATTAGGATTAAGGACCTTTTTAAAATGTAATTTACTGTATTTTGTTGTAAATTAGAATCATTGTGACATGGTATGCAAGCCTGGATAATACAGAATTTTGTGGTCACGCTTTGATGTTTCGCGAGGGGATAGCGACACCGCCGTGGTCGTGGCGTCGCGCCTTCGCGGTTCGGTGTGCCTCTAAATGGCTTTGTTAAAATATAACACACTCAATTCAACTTTACACGATTATTACAACTTTATTTTCATCGAGTTATCAATCGACACATGAATTTTGCTTCGTACATATAGCTTCGAATCGTTCATTAAAAATGAGTTTATAAGTGAAATATTAAATCAGTACTTTTGATAGTTGTTTAATAGATAAACATGAACTGAGTTCTCGATATATCAAAACTTCTACCTTTATATGAAAATGATACTATTTTACACCGAGAACTTTAGTCAAGTGAATACACAAGCAATGTGTTCTGATTTCTAAAAATATGTATATACGAGTATATATGAACTTGTTTCACACTTTTTTTGTAGTAGTAGTCAGGTGAAACTGTAGAAGCCTCGCCAGGTCAACAGTTCGAAAAAAAAAAAAAAAAAAATTTGTTTCTTAACCCTGGCTAGTATTGTTTGTTTATTTATTTGTCGGCTTTTTTGTTAATTACTCAAAAAAACATTAAGAAATTTAACATATAAGTCGTCGTGAGCGTTACACAAAAAGACATGGAGCATCTTTCATCTAGAAAAGAGTACTGTTCTCAAGGGATAGGTCAAAACTACATTAACGCGAGCGAAGTCGCCCGCAGAAGCTAATTCTTACACAAATTTATAAACATCCCAATTTAAATTTTGCTGTAAAGAATCTAAAAAAAAAATTATAATACGATTGTTATACTATACAATGTAGTGTACTCCCTCTTTTTTTTTAATACAACGGTACAGTTGTATGGTTCGATAAAACATGGCATGCTTTTATTTTCGATTAAAAACCTATGTTTACCACCAAGCCTGATGAAAATGTTAAGACCTTTTAGGCCTACAGCGTTTCGTCAGTTTGAAGAAAAAATAAAATAAAGCAATTTTATATTTTTAAGCATATATTCACTACTGAATAAAACGTTCGCTTTTATTCAATAGTTAACGCGTTTTTCTTTATAAATGATGTAGATAATTGTGTTAAAAACTACATATCTTACGATAACTAGGGAAATCAAAGCAGAGCGATTTAACTAACAACCCCTTTTAAGACCGTACGGCTTTAGTGGAAAGGCCTGGGTCCCCTAATAACATTGTTATAACTCTACCGATTTAATGAGGACCCTTTGTGACCCGTGTAAATGCCATATATACAAAAATCTAAACAACATCCTTATCCTATACATAACTTATTTTATAAATCGTATTAAAACCTTCAGAACGGATCGCCACTAGAGATAGAAATTCGCAGAAGCAGGAGAATTTTTCCAATGATAATTTACATAATCGTCAAGAGCTTTGCAAATTTTTTTAATGCTCGCACATTCTGAAAATATTTCCGGGAAATTTCATCTCTAATCAAAACAGTGTAAATTCTGTTTTACATTAAATGTATGTACCAAAAAAGTAATTAATGATAACTTTACGGCTCATACAAGTAGCGTTTCGTTTCGATTCTTCTTACTTCAACACAAATGTTGTTTAATTACACGTAAAATAGTTGTTTTTTTTTTATTTCATTTAGTATAATAACAAATTTTTTTACTCTTCATAATCAAATTGAAAACTTGCTTGCTAACTTTGTCAGAAAACATACAAATTGTATTAAACACATTATATAGAAATCTTCTACTTTCAGCTATATCTACTAACCTGTACAGCAAGGGTCCTTAAGCTTGAACTGCTGACGATCCACCTCAATATTGTTAGACTACGATCGATCGGCTCCGAAAGGCTGCAAGTATGTGTGATGCAGGATTGGCGACTACGTTTTTTTTATACATTATAGATAAACTTTTTGACCACAATCTCACCTGATATTAAATTATGATGTGGTCTACGACGGTAAGTCACGCTTAACCTAGATGGAAACTGGCTCTCAAGTGCAGCTGCCGGAACACACCAACAGGTGCTTGGCGAGAGATTTTCAACTTAAGGGTGGTAGCTACCACCATACTATGGTTTCATCACGATGTTTTCCTTCACCGAAAGCTCCGACTCAGTTGCTTGGATTCGAACCTACGTCCTTCGACGCTGTTTCCGAGCACACTACCAACTGAACCATCACCGCTTCGTAGGTAGGTACGGTAAAAGAAAATGATGAAGGGTTTATTCTGGCCTAATTGTGGATCAAATATACTTCAGTTGTTTATTCATTACATTTTGTTTTAGTTACCTAACTACTAAAACAAAATCTGTAAATATTTCTATATCGGCAATTTTTTCTCGAAATCGGCTCACAAAACTCTTGTGATCAACCTGTGTATACAGTATAATTGTGATATTGTGATGAAACCACAGGCTGGTAGTAAGACTTCTTACTCCACCTGATTAATTACTATCCTCATGTTGAAAATCTGTCACCAAACACCGATACGTATTTTCTGGCAGCTACACTTTACCATATAGTCATTCAATATCAGGTAAGATCGTGGTCAAATTCGGTCCACCGAAGTGACTACATTTTTTTCATTAGAAAGGCTAATTTATTGAGTCAAATATGTCCCGAAGCCCATTACTACCAGGATACATAATTCAACAGTGTTTAATAGTAATTAGTTTCGTTAGATGTGGTTTCGAATCGTCGCTTTATTCTGTGTTGCGCTCAAACTCACTTTATATTCCGAATACGTAATCTAGAAAGTAATATCTGCATTTATGTCTTTGATAATATTTCTATATTCCACGTTGGCGTGATAAAGAAGATTATCGATTATCTTCCTACATTCAACGACTTTCTACCCCTATTTCAATGTTACTGTACCCAACATAAGGTATATTTAAAGTGATTTTAACACGACGGTAAATTGCCGGTTCACTTCAAGAGTCAACGATTTATATAATCAGAGGATTGCTTTAGCGGTGAGGATATTTCAATAGCAGCCTTAATCTATAAATTTCAATGTAGGGGGAATTTAAATTACTACTCTTTCTCTAAGTCATGTGTGTAATCCTTTTCATTTTATACTCTTCATTGTTGTACGCAAAATATTGACAACATTTCTGCAATATATTTTTTAATCTATATACTTATACATATATATATTATATAATAAAAATACAGTTCCTTTGAGATATAATGACATCAAAAGTATTGAGCGTAACGGCATAGGTCTTTGACCACGGAATCTTTCGTCGATGGTTCTAATCTTTTTTATCTTTTTTTTTAACGATTGACCCTATCCCATTTTTTTTAATGCTGAAAGAGACGAACGAAAATCAGCTAATTTATAGTATATTTGTTTATAGAATGCTGACAATTTATGTTTACGTAAGACAACCTTCAATTCGAATAGCAATCGAACGAAAATTTTCCCAATAACAGATTACGAGATCTCGACACAATGAGTCATCAGTCACACAAAGCCGGTAATTCAACCATGACAGTCGCGCGGCGTCCCTGTTATCCGGTACGTATACTGCACATGATATCTACTTGCCAGCCAGTAATCATGGATAAGCCTCGAGCTTTAAAACCAACGTACAGAGTATACTTACATTCGCTACAGATAATTAAATGGAACTGTTATAATATATCCTTCAATTTGATCGGATTATCGTGGTCCTGTTTATATAATTAATAGTTGACAATTAAACTACCATCGTTGTCAATTGAATTAGTAGGAATCGTTTTAATCCCGGACGGACGGTGGACATAATTATTCATCAGCGAATATCTAAAACAGAGTGGAGTAATCCGAATGCCGACCCATATTGACCGTTTTTGCGGTCGCTTCGCCGGTCTCCGTAGTCCGTTCGCTACATACCTAGACACCTTTATTTGCTTTTCATTTACATTAATAAATTATTATTGAAAAAAACTCAACTACGAATACTTACGATGGTTATCAACAACACATATGTAAATAGAATAATATTAATATATGTATATTTCTCTCTTCAGATAGTTACCTAAACTCTAATAAAGAAAGATCGTAAATAGACATTAATTATATAATAATAAGGTGGATTTCTGAAAAACATTAGCCCATAATGTACATTAATGCTTATTTAGTATTTTCCGAAAAAGGGTACCGTAAAGGGACCTATAACCGTATGGAACAGCTGTGTCAACCACAAACCTGTCGGTAAGAACCTACCGATGCCCATCCCACCTAATTTAAGCGGATTACACCTTAAATAAACTTCGCTTTAAGGATAATCATGAAAAATTAACGTCTTTCCTCACACGAAGGGAAAAAGTTATGTATTTATTTAATTCAAATTGAAAGCGTATATTAAAATACATGACATAGAATCCTTAAAAAACATATTAATGTAAAAAGAAGAATATTGTTCATATAACAAAAATATTATCCATCTCGGCAACACGATAATCATAAATAAAAAATAACCTGCCGTTTAACTCTAGTTGGAAGCTTTCTGGGAAATAGCTTTAAAAATAAGTATTCCATTTCTGGAATTGTTTCAAGCCAGAAAGCGCCAAGTGACAGTGAAACTGATGTGTTCTCCTGCAAAACTGAAAAGGGTACATTTATTAAACTGTCCGTGTTAAAAACGGACAAGTCAGATAAACTCATTGGAAAGGATGATTTGCAGTTAAATTAGGTAGAATTTATTGCAAAGGAAGGACAAATGTTAATTTAAAAAAAAAACTAATATAAATCTTAGTATATAGTAAAAAATAATAATTTTAGATAATCCTATTTTATGTTTTTAACATTGAATATTCTACTATCAAATTTACTTGGAAATGTTTAGATTGTATTTTTTATTTTTTTTGTATTTAGGAGTATTTATTCTATCGAACATTGGATAAATGTTTGTTTATATTAATAGTGAACTGTATTTAAAACATGAAATGCATGCTTCATTTATTGTTAGGACAACGATCGATCCGACTTTTTTAGGTTTAGTTTTTAAACACTTGGTTCATATCTAAAAAAATATCACGATATCTTAAATTAATATACACATATTTAAGTTTTAAGAAACTACTATTTATATAAGCACTACGAGTTCATCAATGTGTTATAATAAACAATGCAGACGAAGTCGCGGGTACCAGCTAGTTAATAATAAATTACAGTACAATACTAGTAGAATAATTAAATTATCATGAAGGAGACTACAATTATTTCAATTTTCCATTGTTTGTCAAACACTGATACTTTTTTATAATATATCGGATGAAATAGGAATTAGATAGGTGGGTAAATATAGGTAGGCAAATATAGGTATATATTTCTGTCAACGAGGCATGACTCGGAACTAATCGATCTCTTGTCTTATCTACTACAATAACATGCTTATATCTTTATATTTTCCCAATGTCACTATTAGCAATCCAATGATTAGGAAGAAACAAAATTTATATATAAAATAATTTTAAATATAGTTAAGTGTAAGTAATTTAATATTACTGTTAAAATTACGGGGGTAAGTAGTCAGAAGCGTAATGCTAAATTAACTTAGGTTTTGCATGGAGCGTTAATTTGAAAGACATGGAATATCATGTGTGAAATATCACCTGCGGGCGCTACACTCGTGTATTACTTGTAGCTGTACAATATACACCTTCTCTACATAAATAAAAAACAATTGGGGAATCTATGTAAGCGCTTCACTTTAGAACGGCTGCATTTATTCGACTTATTCTTTTTCTTTGTGTAATTGTCAGGACAAGGTCTGTATGAAAGAAAATTTTGGAAAATAGTGTGGGTAATTAAAAAAAAATCAAACAAAAGACCCATATAAAAAGGTAAATGAGTGAGACAAAAGGCATTCAATGATATTGATAGAACTAACAGTTCATTTGAAGCAATGATGGCTCAGTTGATAGTGTGTTCGGACACAGCGTCGAAGGACGTAGTTTCGAATCCTAGCAACTAAGTCAGAGCTTTCGGTAAAGGAAAACATAGTGATGAAACCATAGCATGGTGCTAGGGCTTTTTCTAAGTCTGCCTTGCTACCTACCACCCTGAAGTTGAAAATGTGTCGCCAAGCACCTGTTAACATGTTCCAGCAGCGGCATTTAAGAGCCAGTCTCTCTCTTGGTTTAGCGTGACTACCATCTCAGCCCACAATATCATTTAACGTCAGATGAGGTTGTGGTCAAACGCTAACCTATAAAGTACCTATTATAAACAAAAAAAGGAAGTCTGTTGTGTAGTTGCTATTTTATGTAATTACATGTTCGCACTGTAAAAGGGAAGGTTTATTCTCATTTTCTTCATTAGGACAGCTATTTATTACTATTTGTGGCTATAAACAGTTGTGTAATAATAAAATTAAATATTCGCTCGGTTGAAAATATGTACGTAAACCAACTTTCATGAAGATTGCTCGAAAGGTATATAGATTGTGTGGCAAGCCTAGTAATGAGTTATAATAAAACGAGTGACATAGAATATGTCTTTATAAAAAAAAAACACTCGGGTGTAAGAATTTTCATGATTATCGAAGTAACGATGTTGGAGTGTATAAATTTCACATATATTATGTATACCGACATCCATTTTTATATACGTAGATGAGTAGGTTATTATAATATATAAATTTTATTTACACTTTCCTTTACTAAGTTTGTGTAAAACCAATCATTGTTAAATTAATAATATTATTTAATTGCATTCTTTTTATCACCAGATAATTTAACTGGCCTCTTTAAAATCACAATCGCGTCACAAAAGTAACCGACGAACCATATTTCATATTAAACTTTAAGTAATTTCGGTTTTAAGTTGGTCTCACATCGGCCAGCACTTTGATGTCCAACATATGATTCTTTTAATCATAATATTGCAGTCCACATTTTTTATACGAAATATAACTTGATCTCTAAATTGTATTCATTGTGATAAACTATATACAGTGTGATGTCGGTTTCATCTCCACACTTCAATATTAACTTGAAGAACAAAGGGTTTCAATATCCATTATAACAGCTATCTGAGGCAGCTGTTTCAAATTAACCCATAACTGTTTAATTAATTTTCATCCCACTATATCCACGACCGGAATATGTTACTACTGGTCCGTATATAATATTGTATATAAATTTTGATAGCATTAACTTATCAGAGATTTAAGGAGGTTTATGAGTGGAACAGACTTGCATAAAATTACAAGCTTTACTATGTATATTTATACTATTGTATACTGAGTATAAAAATAATTGAATAAGAGAACTACTAAATGAAAGAAATGATAGGTCAGAGGGATATGTACCAAAGATGTTCAAGAATTCATAAATTTTTATGTTTCAAATAATTATTAAAATAACCATTTATTACAAGATGGTCAGTTACTAGGGTCTGATGCTCAGCCGCTGCTAGTACAGAAAAGAATTTAGTTGAAAGAAAGTTGATACCTATATTAATACTAAGAGGTTAACTGTTATTAATTAACATATTCATATCGCTATGTCTTGAACTATTAAATTAAATTCTACTATTTATCCCACCTGTAATAATGTTTTAAAGAATACTTTTTAATATTATTTATAAGAGATATATAACCCCACAAAATCACAGTACATTTCACAACTACAAAACAACTTTGTAACAGTAAAAAAAACCGAGAGCCAAGTCACTTTTCCAATTTCCCATTTTTAAGAAATCTGATTTTATTCCTTTTACAAATTAAGTGACATCCCAAGTCATTCAAATTGTGCGGAGAAAAAACTCTAATTCACCCCTCAAGTTATTTTTTAGAAGGCGAAAATTAGGTAGCTCTTAAGAGCCACGGGCGCCAACGCAAATCCGATTTGAGTAATGAAACGGGTCTAATTAAAAAGTGTGGAGAAAAATTACGGGAAAAAAATAACACTTTTTGAAAAGACGTGTATTTATTAAAGTTGTTTTGGGTAGATAAAATCATAATTTTCCGATGAATTTATACATAAATATAATTCAATTTTTTAAGTGTTTTTTTTTAATATTTCTATCAGACAAAGAGTTTATTCAATTCGTGAAATAACCGATGCTTGAATGTCTTATCTAGGGCAACAATATAAATTGATCACTTTTAAAAAAATTTACGTTTTACACATTGGCGTATTAACTTTAAAGTCATGCATGAGAACCATGACGAGCATCAGCCACGGCAGTCTTATATAATAATTATTACTTTTATACTTACCTGAAATGTTTAAGTTTTAAAATATCAAAAACAAAACATTAACACTTATTGTCTTATGAATAGCACAAGGCAAAAGGCGATTCCAGTTGTAGTAAAAAAAGTCTATTTAAATGTTTAGCTATTATTAATACAAAATAGAGGATATTTGTTCATAACTAATTTGCACAGTTTTTTTAAGCTAATAAAATAGCAAATATGAATCAGTCGTCTTTTTGACTGGAGTTCTAGTTTAGGAGTAAATTTAAACAGTTTTTAATGTATCGGAAGTAATTCATAAAATAACTCATGTTTCAGGATGAAACTCATTCTCGAAATTTTTAATATTAGTGACGTATCCCAAAGAGGCATCGTGCGCTTGCTGCTCTTTTTGAGATATGCCGGATAAAAATTAATATATTTAAATGTATATCGAATATTTATATAACATGACTTATAAAAAAAATTCTAGTTAACTATTTAAAAAACGATTAAAACAGTTTTATAGAATTATGTACCCGGAAAGCATTTCTCAATGGATAAAGTTAGTATTGATATGATTAATAGTGGAATTGTGAAACATTAATTCTTTTTTTTTATTTCGAAGAAAGTTTGCTCAAATTTTGTAATTTGTTTGATATGAAAAATATTAATTATAGTTTAAAATATAGTAATTTTTTTTTATTAATAATGTACATTTTATTTGACTCTTAACAGATTTTCATGAACGTGTGTACACGGCGGCAAACCGATATTTCGAAATTTTAAATTATAAGAATTCTGAATAATAGTTAATGGAAGTCTTACAAAAGCAAATTCATAAAAAACTAAATTTTGATTAAACTCAACTGCTTTTACTTTAATTTGTGCTATACAAATATTTAATAAGACACCCAAAGGACTTCTATGAATTTCATTGTTTCCATTATAACCATAGACCCCGCTCCAAAATCCCTACATTCATCGAGAATATAATCAAAATCATTGTTTTAAATTCAGTTATGAAAGAGACAATATGTTGATGAGAGAATATGAGCATATGAGAGAATATGTTTTGGCCGGGGTGCCTATTATAATGTGCCCTCTAGTATTTTAAATTAAAGTTATATCAATTGACGTTCGGGGAAAAATTGGTTTACCAGTTATCAAAACGAACCGCACTCCACTTCAAAGACATATCTGCAGAGAACTAAAAAAAAAAATAGTTCTCGTTGCTCACCTGACTGCAACCTCTTCGCAGTCAGGCCTAAGCATATACTATTTTGCTAGATTTATATATTGATGACGTATGTTCATCAGATATATTTCAAATTAAAGCTAATTTTAATGTAAAAGTGGCCGCAAATAGAGGTTACTAGCTGTTAAATATCATTCAGAGTGAAAGGGATTTAGCGCGTTACATGATTTGTTAGACAAGGATAGCGATATCTAGCTACTCGAGATTTTCCCGATCCGCTTATTACATATTATCTCTTTCATAACTGAATAAAAAAAATGATTTTGATATTCGATGAACGTAGAGATTTTGCAGCGGGATCATAGGCTATTAGTTGTATGTTTATAGAATACCCACATCGGGAACGATTCCCTTAGTGCAGAAGTTACCTTTAAAAAAAAATACGTGAAATTTGGTACGTAGCGACAGCGCATGCATAATATATTATTAATTACAAAATAATACAACCTTTCAAAATTTAAGTTATAGTAAATAACACATGTAACGTGACTATGTTACTTTCAAAATCGATTACCGCAGAAATGGGTAGTTTAAAAAAAAAGAAACGTTGGAATAGATATTTTTTTTTTATTTATTACTTTACAATTAATTCGGTGCCAACACATTTCTAGAACTTTCCAACTACAAGAGAATACAACTATATCAAGAATTATCATCAATCTTATTACATCTGCTCGAGAAAAAAAAACTAACCAATTTTGAATACAAGGAAGTATATTACTAATGTTATCAATAAGTCTTTTACCATATAATACTTTCAAATAAATATATTGTCATTATCTTATAGTTCACATAAATAATAAGTATAAACAATATTACAAATATATTTCCTACGCTATTGTATACGTCACAAAATATTAAGAGACAAATACATTATACAGTTGTTAACAATAATTAAGAATATAAATATTTATGAAGTAGACATGCAATATATCTTATAGATGGTAACCTTGAAATTTCATAAAACATTTTTATAGGGAAAACTGCATATTTACCAGTGACTGTTATATTGTAGCTTATCTTAATATAACTATCGTAGAATATTCTAGCAACAAGATAGTCTCCTGATCCATACGCTTATGTAAAATTCTGTATTATATAAGAAAATACATTTTTTTTAATTTAGACTCACCTTTTTATAAACATGCAATTTCATAATTATTAATACTTTGAATCTATATGATAATAATTATTTGTATTTATCCTATGAATAAGTAGATCTGTTTCCATAATCTTATTTTAAACAAGATACAAGACAATGCGACGCGTAAACGCGTAACGTACAGTTCAACACATATTAATTCCATTACATTCCATCCCGTTCCTTACATTCCATTCCGCTCCTTTCTTTCCATTCCATTCCTTACTTCCTTTCATTCCGTTCCGTTCTATTTCTTTTCATTCCGTGCCGTTCCGATCCAGACCATTCCGTTATTTGGTAACGGTACCCAGTTGTAAGTTGGTAAATTTAAATTATCGCGTAAACATGCGTCCGTATTCCGGTACGTACCAACTAATTCACAATCATTATTACTTATACTTACAGAGCAAAGTTAGAAGTCTGATAACCTATCACAAGGGCATAGTATATCTATTTATTGTACTACAATAGATGAGGAGTTTAAGAACAAACCGTCTAAATCCATTTTGATCTCAAATAGTTAATTTTGTATATAATATTCAAGTACCTCCTCGTAAATTTGATTTCGGTTCCTTATAAATCGCTTTTTACATAATACCATCTCATATTATGGATACCGATAGAGAATGTACATTTTTGTTCACCGATTTTGTTCTGCGACTCCTCGTATCACTAGTTTACAATATTTATGGTGTAGGTTACAATCGATTCTCGGATAACAATAACTGATGGTAAATGCGCTTTAATTAGTTTCTGATTGTTTTTTTTTTTTATTATTCACATAATATATACGATTATGACATAATAGCAATTATTTAATTTCTGTATTAAGAAAGGCTTCATTAGACCGAAGTCTGACATTCCATTACATATTAGAATCTCACAATGTTTATAATATTTCGTTTCATAAATTGTTACAAAAATATTTTAGGATTTAAAGCTTTTAAACGTTCGTTTAATAACAAATCCTTTTCCATTCATAATTCTCTAGTCTCTGGCCATACTTCATGTCATACCGCTGGTATCGAACGACACATATGTACACGTAAAAACACACGTGTATTATAATATAACTCAGATTAAACCACTCCGTTACGCATAAAAAATGTCTGTAACACATAAATTAGCGTAACGTTTTGTAAATATTTCACATAGACGTAGGAGACCAGAAATTCATTTCACGTAGCTCCGAAGGTTTCGGCAGGAAGGCTTGTGTTGGTTTCATCACTTTAGGTTGTTGGACTGTCTCAGAGGATAATAATGTAGGTTCTTTGCCCTTCGGAGCTGGTCCGAGGCTTTCCACTGACTCTGTCAATATTCCACCTAATAACAAAAAAATAACATGTGTAAAAAATCAGTTGATTAGACATGTTGCGAATTTTTTTGAAACTAAATTTCTTAACGCGGCTTGCGGTAAGATTTGAGTGGTAACAATCGTCGCGTAAGGAACATGTGTTATGCGCCCTCCATGCGACTCTCTCTCTTTCTGTCTGATTCTTTTGTATACGAATGTATGTGTATGTGTTCGTGTATTGCAATTCGAGCAGATAAGTATAGTGCGTTGTCGATTACATAATATTAAAATTGAACGCGTAGAAATTTCAATGGATAAAACAAAACTGGAGGCAATGTAAAAAAAGTTTTCACTTTAAAAGTGAAAGACTGAGTGAGACAAAAAACAGGAGATCTTTTAAAATATTACAAAGCTAACAAATTGACGTGTTCTATTCTTCAGCTGCAATTTTATTTTATTACATTGTCGTATTGTAAAGAAAAGATTTCGTCTCATTTTCTAGTACACCGGTGCAAAGCCGGATCGGAGAGCTAGTCAATAATAATAACAATACAATATTCTAAATCTCACCTTGCAGTCTAACTTCAAGAGCATCCTCCTCCGCTAGAGTCGATGTGGAGGTGGCCAAATCCTTCTTGAAACCTAACAAAGCCATTGATAACCAGGACCGGTTTCCAGAACTTTCTACTGGCTCATACGGCGACGTGAAATACCTGGAATAAAGTATATTATTGAATATAAATGATGAAATAATATTGAAATGGACAAAATCATAGTTACTTGTAAACAAACATATATGTAGTATATGAAATAATAAAGAAATACGACATGTGATATGTGTATAAAAGGTGTGAATACTGAGATAACATCTGAGAGGGGAGATTGGGAAAGGAAAACATGTTGTGCCGACCCTACTTAGGTGGGATACGAGTAAGAAGAAGAAAGAATCATATGGATATCATTTATAAATGTAAATAAAATTGAAATGTCTGTTGTTTATGCTTAGTGATATCCGAAGTGACTAAACCGATTTTGACAAGACATTTATTAGGATAAAGAGAACTATACAGAGTATCATCTACGCTACCACATATCATTACGTTGTTCCGATGGGGCAAAGTAATAATGATAAAATTTAATTGAGGTAACTTTATTTCGGTAAACTAGTTAAGTAATAGATAATGACAAAATTAAGGAAATAAAGCCGAAAATATTATTTTCTAAAAATTCATAGACTTTTACACTTTGACCACAATATTACCTGATGTTAAATGGCGATGTGCTCTAAGATGGTAAATACTCTAAACCTAAAGAGGGACTGACGCTCAAATGCAACTGGCGGAAACCACCTTTAATTCTTGACGTCAGATTTTCAACTGAAGGATGCAGGCGGGCTTAAAAACCCCTACCACCAATTGGTTAATACATGAATGCAGATAAAACACTCAGTTTCCATGAAAAATCAAAATCATTTTTCCAACAAAGAAATCGTAGTTTATCAACCACTAAACAATATTGAAAGTGTGACAATAAACTTTTAAAATGACTAACTTCTGTTTAATGTGACGTACAAAAATCTAGCTAATATATGTGTTTTTTTCCTGAATGGGTTCGACACATTACAAATAACAAAAAAAAACAAATATGTTCAGTATACGAAACTGGGTCAAAAAACGTAATACTAATTATTGGAATACTACAATTTAAAAAAATAACACGTTGCGAATAATTCGAATTGAGCAACCTCCGGTAACCTTGCTTCACACAATAGTTATTGTGCTCACAAACTGAATAATATATTAAAGCCGGTAAAATATTTTAAATGACCCTTAAAATTACTACTTCATAAAGGCAAAATAAATTCACCCATGATTTAAAAGTGCCATCCATGTGTTACCTTTATTCTATTACATGCAATACAATATAATCGAGAAATATAGATAAAATTGAACTGAGCGTTGTTCAGGATTAATCTTGGAAAAGGCTGAAAAGACCTTAAAGAAACTTTTATTTGCAGATAGATAATTTTTGAAAGTATGATATAAGCTAAATATAATAACTTTAAATGCATAAAAAATCTGATAAACAAATAAATAAATAAAATAAAATAAAAAAATAAATAAAAAATAATAAAATATAAATAAATCTGTCACGATAAACTCAAAACCTATAGAAATCAAATTATATGAATAAATATTTAGTAAACTCACCGGTTGCCGTTCATCCTTCGTCGTGTTGTGGGACTCGAGTTCGGCGAGTGAGCGGGCGTCGCGGGCAAGCTCTTACTGCCGCGACGAGCCATTAGATTGTACTGCTGCATGTCCGGTGCTGTTGCGTCATCGTCAGGGGAGGCCAGTGTGAACCCTCTCGATGACCGTGACGACGATATCATTTGGTGAGCCACCTGAAATGAGACACTCTTCTCTATATACTTTGCCCTTAGATATTACTAGCTGATACCAAACCGCTTCACTATGCATATTTTAATGAAAGAAAATAGCAAAGAGTCAACGAGTATGTAGCCTAGAACCTACGAAAAAATTCCGCATAGAAAGAATGGTCATATGCCGATATGCTCAGTAGTTTAGACGTGAGCCTTAATGGAACTGACTTTTCATTATATACAAGGTAGATAGATAAATGAATTCCAAAACATATTGGTACTCACACTACTCTACAGTAATACAAACAAGTACAATAATCAACAAAACAAACAAGGGCCATAATATATCAGCAAGCAGCGGTATCCAAAATGCTAAAAAACGAACGTAAAAAGCAAAAGCCGCATAGTATTTGAACGGTACAAATTTAATAAAAAAAAATATCAGTGTGAAATTATACAAGCTTTAATGACAATTAAGGCCTCAGGTCTTCAAAGGCTTCGTATAGGAAAATTGATAAGAATGTAACAGGCCCAGAACCCAATAATATGAACTTTGGAAATAATATTTTTAAAAAAGACCGCCCTCGGAGAGTCACACACATATTTTACTTACTACTCTCCGATGGTTTACCGATTTTTCAATGTTATCATCACATTTGAATGAGTTCCAATACTAGTCGAGACTCCCATATGAATGACAATTTCGTTCTAATCGAATATTCTGCCAATTTTGCCCAAACCCGAAACTACTGCTGCAACCAGCATTTCTGGCCGAAACCAATAATCGGTTTTATCATTAAAAATATCGTACAAGTTGCAATCAAGTTGATTCCATTTACTGATTAGATTATAGAAGAACATATGCTAATTACATTCTAAAAATAATGACAATAACAAATTTGATAAAAGGTCGACAACTCATCATGAAGAAAATCTGTTGTATCCAGAACAAAACACTTACTAATTTATTTGACAATTTATAATAATTCACAACAAGAATACACTTTTTGTTCCGTTGATCACTAAAAGTCACTTATCAAGTATAGATAAAACCTACCCTATGATGCAATACAAACAAATCATAACACATTTTTTATTAACAACTAAAGATTATATAAGTAGTTTGCTATCATTAAAGTTTATTATACGTTGTACACATTCTCTTCTTTGTAATCTTGACACCCGAACTACAGAAATGTTATATTAGTACGAATACAAAATTACATATAAATGTCAATTTGATAAATTCATCATTATCCGATGGGAAAAAAGGTTAAGTGATATATCTATACTTACTAATATGATAGAGCTCAAGAGAATGTCATTGTGCATTTTTTTTTAAACTCTGGAATTATTAGAAGAATTTCCGAAATTCCGAATCAATCGTTAATAAATTATATTTAGAAGAACTAAGGTAACACGCAGACAGACAGACAGACAGAATTATAGATTTATTTATTATCTAAAATTACGTTACGGATCATAGGAGCGGAGTAATTACCATAAAAAGGTGAGTCAGAAAGTACACTACACGACAACGAAGTAGGTAATAAATAGTACGGACACAGGAGGGCTGAACGACAGACGTATAATGCAAAGTCAAGACGGACGAAACCGCAAGGCACAGTTATTATTACTACATATTAAAATTTAAAATTTCTGTAACATAGTCTCTAAAACTACTGAAAAATAGTTTTAATGATAGAAAATTGGTCGCTCACCGAATGTTATAGGTTGTTCTATTATTATATTTTTATATCGTAATTTGCAAACAGTTGTTATTAATTTATATTAGACCTAGATTGTACGTTTCTTAATTATTGTAATATTTAGAAATGACGCTGAATACTTTTATTTTTTATTTATTAACCAGTTAAATAATGCTTGAAACGATCAAAGTCGATGTTGCTGTGATGACTCCATGGTTAAAGAGTTCAGACCCCGCATCGGTCGACGTAGGTTTAAACGAGTTGCGAGCCTTTGGCGAAGGAAACCGTGATAAAACCATAACATGGTGATAAGACTTTTTCTAAGACTAACTACCACTAAGTTGAAAATCTGTCAACAAGCACTTATGGGTGTGTTCTGGCAGCTGCACTTGAGAGCTAGTACCTCTAACATTAGCGTGTATACCATCTAGTAGCACATTATAATTTAAAACATCAGGGTGAGATAGCGGTCAAACGCTATATAACATAAAATAAAATACAGACTGCAATCAACCGAGACAAAGTACTTAGAACAAACACATGTATAATTATTGTCCTATGTGAGATTCAAAGTCATAACACGAGGCACGGCGGAACAGCGACGTGGTCTTTTAAATCATTACGTCACTCGTGCATACAGCAATACGATGTATATCTATAGTAAATATCAATAAACAAACGAATTACATCACTGTTTCACGATAACTGTCATGAATCCGTAAAATTGTCAAAACATAAAACTTTGCTTTAAGGTCTCACATTCACATTTCACACATTTGCAACAGTATGTCAACTGACCTTGACAACTGAAGTGCCGCATGCCGCACCCTCGCCTTTAAAGCCATCGTCAATTCCCGCTGGTTTCGGTTTGGACGTTATAGAATTGGCTGGAAATTTAAATTAATTAGGTGATTACTATTTAACATGAGTAATCAGCAAGAAATCATGCATTCGAATAAGAAATGTAAAATTAACCTATAAAAAACGAAAACCAGTATACTACGTCTTACTACTGTTTTTTAACCGATTTTCTTTTTTTTCGTTTAGTAGTAATTGATTAGTTTTAGTTTATCGATAACACAGAAATTGAAAATACTTTTTTTCCTTATTATCGACGTGTCTAAGCCTTTATAGAAATCTCTGGCCTTCATACTTCACGCTTCTAACCTCTACAATCTCCAATATTTGTACAATAATAAAGAGTCTATAATTTAGAAAAAAAAATACAGATAATAATATGTATATATTAACACGTAAGGAAACAAATTTATATCCATCATAATAGTTGAATTTCGAACACTAGACAACCACTAGTATAATTAAATCATTGTTCTTTCTTGTTTAAAAGCTACGCCTTTCCACGGTGATATGCATCCTTATAATAATTGTTGATCTGACGTATGTATATAATCATTGTTTACTTGTTTCATTATAGCGAATAGTCATGATCTAAGTACATAGTAATACAAATATGTACAGTGCTCAGAGGTATTATTATTATATTTGCAAAACAATCACGTTTATGCATATACCTATTGTTAACGTAACAAAGGTATTCCCAGATTAGATACGTTATACGAGAAAGAATTGGAAAATTTTAAAAATATGTTAAGAACAATTCAAGTCTTCGAGTACAGCGATTTCTAAACAAGTATCACTGGAAGCGAAGATTTCTTGACTCGCCACTTTTGTCGTTCAATTTTCATTTAATTTCAATAATAATACATATTTAATAGCCTTAAATTCATTTTTTACTATTTAATAATGGGTTCCATGAAAGTGAATGTCGAGTGTTCCGTAGCTTTAAAGGCTTAGGAATCACTGTGTTCGTATGGTAGTTACAGTGAAGATTAACTTAAGTAAATTTCTGGTTGCGAGGTTTTGGTTATAAATGTACTAATATATGTAAATGTATGTATGCATTTATTTACTACATTATACACTAGATATGTACTTTAAACACTATTCTTGCAAATAATTGAAATATGTCATTGGAATTATATACGTACATATTTATTCGATACTTTCTATTCTTTTAATAATAAAAAATTGACCCTATAAGTAATTAAAATACCTGTTTATATATTTTGAAGCATGGGGAAACATTTGAAACTAAGACATTAATTTATTTTTCTAACTCCTTATTTTAATTCAATAGCTAAACAACATTCTAACACTAATCACTTGACCTATCTAATCATGTGAAAATTTCCGTGTTTCTTTTCCGGGTTTATAATGAATATTTATGACTAACATTAGTATCCGTGTTTTATACGTATATAGTACATAACTGTACTAAACAATACACGCATCAGAACGTGTTCGATAATGCAGAAATAAAACAATGTGTTTAAAATAAACTGAAATACAAACCGGCTGTGTTGATTGGCGCTATGCCGTGTAACACGTCTTGGCAAGACTTCGTGTGTTTCGACCAATCCTTCTCTTTGACGATATTATAAGTTGTTGCAGCAGTAACTTCCTTGTTTTCGCTTATCACTTGCGATATACCATCCTGATTGTTTTTCGGTTTACCAAATAGAACATCTGTTTTCGGGTATCTAATGTAAAAGAAAGAATCTTCAGGAGCCGGCGGAGATGCGGCGAACGGTTCAAACTCCCTATAATAGAACACATTTAAAACTGTTAATTTTAATTATAAAATTTACATATATATTTCCATATGTAGCAAGCTAGAGAAAACGAATAATCAAAACAAAGAATCTAAACAAGAACTACAAAACATTTACAAATATTGGCAGTATAAAATACAACTCACGATTGTAAAATATTGTTAAATTGTGTCATCATATTCCTCTTTCTAAACATAATCTATAAACAAATACGACCCGAATCACAGTGATGCAGCTACAATATATATTTTTTATTTATATCGAAGCAGTTTTGTTCGGATGCCAACAAAATCAGTGCAATGCGAGCTTTTCTAGTGATCGTCGAAGCGAAACGCAAACGAAAACAACTCCAACTGAAAATGGTCTCAGTGTGCTTTTGCGTTTTATACGACTACAAGTCACGGTGAATTTAATCTTATCAAGCTAACACTCCGAGTGTGTATAATACAACAACGAAAATAACATTCAACGCAATGTGACGTCACCGTAACGTCAACCAATGGCAATCACACATTAGCACACTCCCTCGACGAGAAAGCACATGACACGGTGATTGCGTCTACTTCGTATTTCGAGGTTAAACATTAAATGCACGATCTCGGAATATTCATAGGATCTTCGCCCTTATCACACCATATTTATAACAAAAGATGCTTTAAAAATGTAACTATGACGGTTAAATAAACCGGAAATAATTTTCCAGAATGATGATAACAACGTCCATGCTTCAGCTTATTTTATTAACAACATATTTTCTATTATAGATTGAAGAATGAATTTAGATACCACTGTCACTATATCAACAACCTGTTTTTATATTAAAAATATAATCTTATACATTTAATATTATTAACATTAGTTATCATAAAGACCAAATAAAGTTATTAAAACATAAGACCGATAACGCGGTACGTGTGGGGTGATTTATCGAGTAATACGTTGGTACATACCTACACGAGTGTAATGAATAATATTGACATTCAAATTATCTTCGGGTGTTACTAAGGACAAACAAAATAAAAATAGGTATCGTTTGATAAAAATATTTAAGTTTAAACACCTGAAATATTCAAGAATAATATAACTTGTTATGTTAACGATTTAATTGACTCGTTGAAAAATTTTACATATAGTAAAAATATTATGCCCGTTTCTGACACAACAGACTGGCTCGTAAATACCGGTTCTGTATGTATTCTATTAACAACAGAATTGGACAAAAGAAGCGGCAAATTCCAATACTATTCAAAACAATATATTTATTGTTAAAAAACCCAACAACATTTTCCTTCTAAAGTAGCTTTATGTACAAATTAAACCGATACAGGATTTCACAGATTAAAATATTATTAAGGTCATTAGGGTGATCAAATAGTAATAAATAACAATAACAAATACAGCTATATATGTATGTTTGCGTGTTTATATGTGAGTATATATGTCATGTCAATTGAAGGCGGAACAATCGCTCAAGCACGACATTGCACCTAAGAACGGTAATTCATTAGCAATTGACCAATATGGTTTGATATTTATAACAGGTGTTTGAAAATATATCTGGCTGGTGACATTTCATGATCCAGAGCATTTATAACCTATAACCATAGACTAAAGCCACGAGTATTTGATCTGTTCTCGTCGATCAATTTATATTACAATAGATGTAATAAGAATAAATCTTTGTTGATTAACATCATGTCGCTACGTCAAGGAACATATATTTCCGTGTTTTTTTTCAGGCAATATGAAAACACAATTGATGACTGGAAGAACCGACATTTTTTTTTATAACTGACGAATAGACTTCACACCTACTAGACAAATGATTGTAATCAGAATTCGAACTTATGAAAACAACGATGATTAAATTTATTGTATTATTTTATGTATAAATTAATTAATGATCAATTATTATAAATATAAAATAATAAAAAATAAAATGTATAATAAAAAAATTAATTATATGTATAAAGTCTGTAAAACAATACTACAATTTAGGTATTACAATATAATTAATGAATTTTGTCAGTTTAGAGCAACCAATAACCACATCTTTATTTAAAAATGTTTTTAATTGATGTCATTTACTCATTTTTATACGTTTAATTATGTAGTAAGTATGCATACATTTTATTTAATAATTTAACGTATACAATAAAAACTTATACAGATAATAAATATCCTAGTACAGATTATGGTAAAACCGTATTATTCGTCTGATTGAATAATAAGGTGTAAGCACTTATGACGTAATGTGTTTACGAATGAGGCCGACTAAATTTTGCCAACAAAATGACAAGGAAAATTACTAATATAGTAACGACCTAAGTATTGTTTGGGGCCGCGGGTGCAATTCACGCGACTTGTAACATAATTCTCTCTAACATGCAAAAATGCAAAAAGGGTAACGAATGAACGTCTTATTATTGAACTCACCTTGATATTTAGGTACGTAATATCAAGCTATACTGAATTATATAACAAGAGTAAAAGTAAAGAAAGAAGCACGTATTCGATGTGATTGTTTCAAAAGATTGTGTCATTCAACTAATTTTAGAGGTGATTGTACGCAATCAGGCGATATAATATCATGAAGATTGATTGATACAATATCAAACGTTTTGTTTCCAAGTTCGACAAACATCACCCAGATTTCAAACCAGTAAACACAAGACAATAGAGATAACTACTTTGACTATGCCATAACCGAATAAAAACACGATGTAACGAATTTTATACGAAGCATAGTCGGGTCATAAATTCTGTCAAAAATTTTAAATGTAGCTAAATGTTACACTCTTTGTTAATTCTTTAAAAATCATATATCAAATGAAAGGTAATTAAATCTACAATACCATTTTATTTACATGATTAAAAATACCCTCCCCAATTTTGAATGCATACCCTTAATTAATGCAGCCAATCATCGATCGCAACTTGCACCAAATCCATATCTATTTCTCCCACTGCTTTAACCAGAGATGTTCGAAGAGACTCCAAATTCTCATTAGGTATAGCGCAGATTTTCTTCTCCAAATGTTGCCATAACTTTTAATCCAATGGGTTTAAATCTGGATTAGAACAGAGCCAGTCTTAATGCTCGATGAAATTAATTCCACGGTCGGTCAGCCAGTTCTACATGCTTCGTGCATTATGAGCTGACGCAGTATCCTGCTGGAATATCCAATGTCTGTTTTCGAATATTGTTTGGTAAAGAGGTTTCACTTTGTTTGTTAGAACGATATTTTGCTACACAACAGCACTGATTTTCACATCTTTTCACAGAAAAACACCTCAGTTAAGCCTGAATATGAGACTCCAAACCAGACCATGTATGACGAAGGATAATCCCCTCACTGGACTCTCGAAACACGCGCGCTCGCTTCTTCACTGCTGTGGACATACATATTACTATTTTGTTTGTTATAACTTTTTTCGATGTTAAACTCTTTTCGTTCGAAAACAACATTTCGCGGTATTTTTTCCACGCGTACCACCTTAACAAAACCCGCGATCTTTCGAGCCTATTTTTTTTATACGCTCATTCAAATAATGACCGTTCTTTTTAGGATAAGCTCGTAGTCCCAGATCTTCATTTAATACTCTTTTGATCGTGATTCTGCTTACACCCATCTGAAGAGTTAAGATTTTTTGCCTACGCACAAAATTTCGTTGGATTCTCACCTTCACTGCTTTGATGACTGACTGCGCGAGGTCGGCTGCTTCTCTTACTATCTCGCATCTTCAGTGTACCGTTTGATAGTGCGATAAACAAATCGTAGTATCACTTTCCAACTTTTGCAGAATATTGAAAATCTCTTTTATCACGTCCACAGCTGTGTAATTTAATTTTCAGAAAGCGCGACCGTTCTATTTTTCAAATTATTCAAAGTATTAGGCAAGCATTCGAAAATTAAAAATAAAATGGTCTTAGTAAACTTATAACCCGACTAAGTATATCTTAAAAACCAAAGTTGATTTGTATTAAAGTCATTAAAACTAGTATATAAAATGTCTTTATCCTTAAGTCATGGTCACTTATCTAATTTTCTATAAGTAGGCTGAATTCAATTCTGAACGGTAATAAAATACGAGGACGAGAATTAGAACATAATATTACACACATCCATAAAGAAAATCATTAAAAACACAACATACAACACCGACTGAAGTATGCTGCACCGATTTAAGACTAATTGAACCTATTTGAAATTATTTATATGATGTAAATTTAAAAAATCTTCTATATATAAAATAGGCGAATAGTTCAATATCTTTTTCTCCTCTGCATATTAATTCATTATCTATATTTCTTGTTTAGTAGCTATTAACGAACATTAATGTTAGCAATAATATCTCTATTTGGATAAAGTTTTCTATTCGAAGGAGTCCGGAACCTTTATGTATAAGTCTCTATTCGTCATACTCCACGCTCCTTACGTCTATTATCTACAATCTACAATAACAATAATACAGTGTTTACCATTTCGAAAACCAAAACTAAAAGGAATACAGATAATATTATCTACCCATACGTTAAAATGTAAAGAAAAATTTGTTAAAAAGATATTTATTATGGTCGAATATCGACCACGGGACGAGAGCGTAGTATTAATAAATAGTCATAAAAACTAGAACTACCACTGCACAACAAACAAGAACAAGAAAATTTGACGGGGATCATATCTGTTAAAAATGTCAAGACCATTCTCGAATTACGAAACTTACAATAGAAAGGGCAGCCAGCCGTACTTAGTTACTCTTAGGAATTATTCATGACGAACTGGACAGAACTAGTTGACCTCGGTAGTATTAAGTACAAGACGTACCCACGGCATGTAAAACTATGCAACACCTATTTACTTTATAAACTATTAAATCGTTTCCAAATCAAATCAAATCAAAAATACTTTACAATTTAGGCCCTAAGAAGGCGCTTATGAACGTCAAAACTACCACCGGTTCGGAATACATCCCATCCCAGTCATCGAGAAGAACCGGCAAGAAACTCGATCGGGTTTATCTTTTTAACATATATAATTAAAATTCATTATACAAGTATAGTATTGATCAAGTATTTGAAGAAATGACTAACTTCTACGTAACAAAATTCTTAAAACTGAATGACAAACACTAGATAGACAACTTAAACCGGTGTGTATCTAGACCTATAGAATTTCGCACACGAGTTCTTTATACTACACAGGTACTATGTAAGCATTTAAGCTCTTAGGGTATGAAAAATTTAAGTGTTATATACCAATATTTATAAAAAATTACTAACATGGATACTTCGTTTTCCTGAATCTTTTGCTTTTTGACGTTATGTTATCATTGAATTAGCTATTTTAATAACACGATGTTATTAAACTTTAGGTAATAATGTAATAAGTATATTAAAGTTGTCGATAAGAAACACAAATAAACAGATTTGACGTCACAACCAAGCCTCTTAACATGAAACGTGTACTAGCCATCAAAACATTGCTTTTGTAAAATATAACTTGTTAATAAGTAAATCTATACTAACAATATAAATGTGGTATGTATGTCTGAACATGCTAATTTCAGAAAGTATAACTCTAATTTATTGAGAGTGACTCGACTAAATAACATCACGAGACGACCCTGGGCAACAAAGCGGTGACCATAAACCGTAAATAACACGACAAGCACAATTTTCAATCGTCTCCGCATCGCGGCGTCAGCGTCCTTTTGATTCCACTTTAATATCGAACCCAATGAAAAACTGATTTAACCCTTGCGATTATTTTGTAGGAAAACTTTTCGCAATCGTGTAAATTTGCTTTATTTATATACAATAAATAGCAAATACAAATTAAGCGGAGACATAAATTAAGTACTGATAATATAAATTTTTACTAGCTAATATTATCTTAACAATATATTTTATGTATTGAGAAAAAAACATAAGCACCACACCACTGGCTCCACTTCGCGGTCAGAAAACACATCACTAAACGCATCGTAGTTTCATAAAATATTAATAACTGTATATTGAATAAAGCTATCGTGATATTTTATAAAAGAACCAAGTGTACATATTGTAATGTTACTACAATTGACAAACCACATTTATTAATTTTACTTGTGCATTTAGTTACTACCCGATCTAGGCTCAATCCACCATACTGACTAATAACAAACCTGGTGGTAAAGCTTGTAAGCAGCTATCTTCACTTTTAAGAATCATATTTTACTACTTGAAATGAAGCAAGATTTTAAAAAGAATAAAATCACATTCGTGTTTTACCCAGCCTTATCTAACATAAGTAATCACGGGTGTGCTGTCCTTAACAAGTTTACCCAATACACATTGTTATCTTTGGATTTATCATTTTTATTAGCTGTAATTTTTTTAACTATATTAGTAACAATTTTAGGTAAAGCATTGCTTTTAAAATTAATTGCCATTTAAATTTTTATTGCCTAACATCAAAAAGGAGAAGGTTCTCAATTTGGTTGTATATTTTTATGTTTCTTATCGAACTTCGTCAATTTATAAACTAATTTAAAAATTATTTATTTATTGGAAAGAGGATATTATCAAGGGGTTTCCATTTCAATTCTATTGGCCTTGGACCTGGGACATTGAAGATATAACTCTTTAGAATCGAATGGGGAATATATAGTCATTAAAATATTAGTAGTTTTATGATAATCCAAGACTAGGTAGGTAGCTAACTACGATCAAGGACATTTTTCTAGAGTCATTTTTTCGAAATCAGTTTAATTTTTGTGAAATGTTTAATGAAATAATTAATAATGTAATGTAATGTAAGTAAATAATAATGTAATGGAATAAATAAGATACACACTTTTCACTTATAATACAACACAACAGTCCAACGCATCCAATATGTTATGCCATTTTGTAACCAGTTACTTAGGTTTCTTTTACATAGGCTATCATGTGAATGTGACTGATTTTTTAATGAATATAAAAAACCATGTTCCTCATACACACGCAATTAATGTGTTACTGCAGCTCATAGCTGTTTAGGTATAATAAACCTCAAAGAGTTTCATAAACTTAACTGAAGCGAACTAGGAACAAGTCGACTCCCCAGAAAACTGTGTATTGCCAATTCATCTTCACACAGATACATAACTAGATGAAAAATAATACTCTCTGACTAATTTATGTGTAATGTAGTTACTTGCAGAGTTGAAGCTAGCACCAAATACCACTAATATTTCAACATTTGTCTCTAAATGATTATTGTTTTTTGTTCTTTTAATATGTATACATTTGAGACATAATTAGATAACTTTAAAACATTTTGTGCAAGTATTATAAAAGGTGGTTTGGTTTCATTTTATAATATTTTTAAGATTTATTAAACTGCCTTGTTTTTGATTAATGTAATTTAAAAACAAAAGGTCATATATAATGAAAAAATATTATTAGATGCACCCTTTTTCTTGATTGCAAATATATATAATACATAATATTGCCAAAGAAAACGGCAGCCCTGTTTCTTAGGACAGTAGTATATTGCAACCATACTATAATAATACTTACACCAAATTTAAATTTACCATTTAATCATTTCCATGACTAACAAAATTTCTACATCAGAGAATTACGAAATGGAATGCATGAAAAAAATACAATAAATAGCGAAAACAATTAATGTATCTTCTATAATAAAAAATTACCAATAAGATAATTTTCATATTAAGATAGCTGTGATTTTATATTTCTGTGGGTGAGACATTATTTAATTATATTATATATAGTAGTATATTATAGTATATTATATAGTATGTTATATATTATATTATAGAACTCTCATTGAATAATAACTTTAATTTTACTTTGAGTAGTTGAATGTTTAACAGATCTTATTTTATTAATATTGTGTGTCCACAATGTGCACTTTTTTGCATCTTGCTTAGTTATGTACAATAAAGCATAAAATAATTTCAAAAAACTTACTTTGTGGGCTTGCTTTTCATCCATACCGGTAGAGTGAAACCATCCTTTATCTCTGGGTCACTAGAAGCCATTTTTTATAGTAAGAAGTAATATAAAATAAACGAAGACAAAAAATTACAAAACAAACTAACAAGTACTCGGTAACAAAATTCAAGACTAAATGTAGTTTTATCTTGAGCAGAAATGATAAGATTGCTTCAAGTGAACATATTACAAACAGAATTTTAATAATACATATAGGGTTATGTAGTGGGACAAAATAGAGGGGATATTAAAAATTAAATATTTTATATAAGTAAGAATTAACAATCAAGACACTCTTTGGGCTTCAAATGACTTCAAAGAAAAGCATATTGACGCCATCTGAAAAAAATTTATCTCAAAGTACATTTTGTATATTCAGGCACTATGTCTGTTTCTAGTATAAATTACATTTTCTATAATTGAATACTTATGTTCATAGCATAGTACTAGCCAATGAGGTTTTATCATCTCCATATTGATAAACATCTATATTACTTTTCCAAGTTTCAATTTATATTGTTAAATGGACTAAACTAATTTACATAATGATTCTTCAACACATTGATTCTAATTCAGAGACAATTAAGTCAATGAACATGATCTGTTACATCTGAGTTTACTTATAGACAACTATGATATATCGAACACTTGAAATGACATGGACTAAATACACATGTTTTTACATTACCTATATAAAAATCTCTCCATATTCATTGTACTAGTTTTGATTAAATATATCCGAATCAAATTGCATGCATCATCAATAATTTGTAAAGTAATAAGAAAATGTTTTCAAATAGATGAAGTTGCAACTATTATTTACAGTAAAATAAACAACTCTGGTCACGAGTCAAATAGTGATAACCGATAACCCCGAAAATATGTTTATTTACTATGCAGAAGCACTATACAGAATTCCGTCCAGAACATACACAAAATCACTATCTGCACATGTTGGCAACGAATTTCAATAATTGTTTACAGAATATGCACAAAAAACTTTAAAACATTCTTCTTTGAGCTAACTAATATCGAGTGATTAACGTGTACAATGTTAATTTACAATGGTTACATATTCTTGTCTATAAGTATAGTTGGTTTAAAAACTTACATTTTCGACAATATTTTTAAGAACATTAAAACCCAACATTATAACCACAATCATAACCAATGTCTTCAAACTTAGACGAAAAGTATCACAGAATAATATTACTCCTAGCGGAGAAAAGTATTAACGTAGGGAAGCAATGATAGATAGAATTACAAACGATACATCTATAATTTACAACATCGATATATCGACTTTAAACAATTTTTTATTAATGACACTAGTCGGGCGTTGCATGATGGGTGACCCGCCTAGATACACAGTGAAACGTTTTCTGATTCTTTTTGTTTTTTGAAATTAGAAACTTTTTAAGACCTTACTAAAATGAAAGATGAATAAAAATCGATTTCTATTTTATATTTAGTATATAAATAATAGCTCATAATAAATAAACATCGATTTTTTAATAATGGATATTGATTAAAAAAGAAGAAGAATCGCCATACCTGCCACTTTTTGTTAGGTACCTAGTGGTTTTCTGAGTTTAATTCACGTTGAATCTAATGGAAATCTAATTCAACCATTCGCTACACAGATTATTCGTGTCTGTGCTATAAACTACTAACAGGATACTACAAATATCTGTACTATTCTATGATCGGTAGGTCCCCTACGTCTAGTCTGTGATTGTAATATTAGGGATACAAAAATATAAAAGATATCGATATTTTTACCTCAAGACGCGATTATCTGAAAAATGGGCGAAATAATCGAATTTGAACTAAATTGATATAATTGAAATTGATATGATTGAAACTTTTTTGTTTCAATTATTATTTAAATATTATTCCACACCTCACATATTGTTAAAAAATATAATACAAAATAAAAACATAAACACACAACGATCTAAATCACGTGATGCCGCCATTAAACTTTATAAATACAAATGCACTATCCACTAGATATTCGATTTGAAGATAGAAAGGGCACTTATTCCAAAATTCATTAGCTTTAGTTTATATTAATTTATACTTATATGAAACAAACCAAAATATTACAATTATAAGTAGAATACATAATAATTATTATAAAATATAATAAAGAACTTAAAACATATAAAATTCGATATTCGGAAATCAGTATCAATTAGCAATATTTAAATTTAAAATATTGTCTATATTTTTAATTATTCTCTAAATAAATATCAAATTTTTGATACGTCGACAGTTGGTGCGCTATCTATGGGTGCGCTTCCCTATGGAATATTTCATAATCTACGTTTGGAAGATATTATAGTTTTATTATGATGTTGTAAAATACACTGTTTTTACAAATTTACGTTCAAAAGGTCTGTTACTGAACACTAATAAGATGTCTAACGAACAGGAACCTTCGGATTTAGACTGGGTACAATTGCGCAAAGATATGGGCAATGTTCAACAAGTCGAGACTACTAAAGAAAAATTTACACGAAAATTTATAGAAAATCCATTTGTTCCCTTAGGTATGTTGCCACATAAAGCTATTCACCGAATTTCTATTATTTAATTTTGCAAACATTAAGTTTTTGACACATGGCGATAAAAATTTCATGTTATATCCTGCAATTCATTTCCTGACTCCTTTAAAACTGTTATATAACTTAATTCTTATAATTATGGAAAGCTACTGTTTAAATGGGTATCATTCTGTTATTTGTATATTATATTGGTTAATAAATTGCTAGCTTAAAATTTTGTTACATTTCGTTTTGATACCTTATTACATTTTATGTTATTACCTACATGCATTATACAGTTCACATTGCATTAAGAATATCAGCTTATGAAAGACAAAAGATAGACATGATATGCATATAAGATAAAACCTAATTAGTTAATTTGTTTTAGGTTGTCTAGCAACTGCTACTGCACTGTCATTTGGTTTATGGAGTTTTAGAACAGGGAGACAGAAACTATCACAGCAAATGATGCGTTTAAGAATAGTTGCTCAGGGATTTACTATTACTGCTCTTGTTGTTGGTGTTATGATGACTGCTGGAAAAAATATAAAATAAAATATCTTAGTTGGTATTTATTTATTTCTTACTACATTTTGTAAAAGAATGTAAATATAAATAGTTAATAAAATATGTCTGTCACTCTTAAGCACAATTTTAATAGCTAATTCTAACATATTGCATATATTAATTGAAATTATAGAATTCAGTTTGATTATGTGTCAAGTCCAGAGATAATAAAAATTGACCTATTTTATAATTTTTCAAGGATCTGGCACTAATCAGTGAGTTCATATTATAACTATATAACTAGGTGTTGTATTTTGGTTCAGTGTACATTTCTGCTTATGTATTATACTCTTGTCAACTTGTGTTAACTGTGTGGTCAACTGTGACATTACACATGTTAACACAAAGGTGATTCATGAATAAAATTACAGTCAACTTTCTCTACTGCAATCTTTTTCACTCAAAACATATTAAAAAAATTAAAATCAAATACATGTAATTCTTTACCAGTATTATTTTATGTCTTATAATGATTTTCAGAGTAGCTTCTTAATAAAATGATCTATTTATGAAGTGAGAACTATTGTTGATTTGTGTATATTGGTCATAGCTAATCCACCCACTACACAATGTAAGTCATGAGATGTGAATACAGTTATTTTTAAGTATAACCATGCTGGCGAACCACACAACATAATGCAGAAATTTTTGTTTATTAAAAAATTTAAGTCCTTCTGGTTTGCTGCCACCCTCAAGGTGAAAATCTGTTTCCAATCACATGGTGCATTCCTGCAGCAAATTTGTAGTAGGTAGAAAAATGTATAAACCCGATGCGAGAGTGGACCTATACTTTCTATATATATACAATGAATTAGGGTTGGCACCAACTTCAGATGTATTCTTAGGTAACGCATATACTAATATTTTTAAATTAATGTGATTAATGTAATAGTTTAGTTATTTTTAGGTTTTTAGTGCCTTCTTATTTCCTTAGTCCTTTTTTGATATTGAAGTCATTTTATTTTTTTTGTAAAAGTTTTATTATTTTTCCATTTTTAGTGTACTAAAATAAATGTCCAGTATTTATTTTAGTACACTAAAATGGAAAAATAATAAAACTTTTAGAAAAAAAATAAACCAACTTGTATATCAAAAAGCACTAAGGAAAACACTGAAGTAAAACACTTCTTTTTAAATGACAACTGAAGTATGTAATGATGTAAAACAATATACATATATGTAAATCTTTCTCATACTATTTTGAAATGCATAAGAAGGTTGCAATTCATAACATTCCTCCGCATCTAAATTCCAACTCCTCAACCAGTTGACGTGGTGCTTGTTCTTGACATTAGCTTCTCCGTGGTTGAGGTGCATTGGAGGATATGGATTATGGTAATGGAGATATAGATAATAGTGATGAGCTTGCGTCATGTTGCAATGTAGCAACGAACGCAAGCGCATTTCAATTTGATTACAGACAGTTAGAAATTCTACCACAGATCGTACCCTTACTATAAGCCACTAAGGAGTTCCATTGATCATCATATCCGACTACGACAATTACTTGACCATAACAACGTTACAGTAGGTCACTCAAATATCCGGATAGCGTATAAAAGATTTGGCCGTCTCCGTTGTCCTCTGACCATGTCGTGTTAGAGACAGTGTCAAAACGGACGGCAAATTCCGCAAGGCTTAAATTCTCCAGCTCGTATGGGTGTAATACATGACGATTAAAAATGTTTATAATAAATACTGGTTTCATCAGTGTCGAATCTCAGAAGTCTGAAACGTTCCTCCGGCCTACAACTAATTTACAAAAACAGTCTTTCGCAACGACATTTTCAATGGCAAATGGCATAATCTGTATGCGTATTCGTGCGTACTCACCAGGCGTTGATTTAAAATAGTCATTGATACTGAGAACAATTGTTTCCAAAAATCATCACCTTCTCTTAGTATTAGAAATAGCGTCACGGAGAACATCACCCGTATTATGTGGTTCGCATTTACTCGCATACTTTGTGACGTAGTAGGCTACAGCGGTGACACTACCACACGGTAGAACGTCAATATTCCCCTTCCATAGTCCTAAATGAACTGAATTGTAATTGTTGACCCTGGCTTTATTTGAGGTTCTTATGAATAAACAGAATCGTCCGTTGTTAGCTAGTGCTTCATCTGGCCCTAGACAAACTGTGTTATCACTTGCTCGTTTTGAAAAATCAAATCAACAACCATCAGCTTGGCGGTTTTTTTACATGTCGCTGTATGCTTATGTATTTGCAAATCCTCGACTAATTTACGCAACGTAGAGTCTTTAGGATTTATAGAACATGAAACCACCTTTTCAATCACGGCAATTCCATCTGGAGTAGAGAATTCCGGAACATTACTACACCAGACCAACATATGCAGATGAGAGCAACCTCGGTTTTGAAATTCCACTCGATACCAAAAGTTTTCAATCGATATTGCCTCCATCGGCGATTAGCAAGGGTTTCATCATATTCGACCTATTTAAATCGTTGCAGGAAAATGTTAAAAACCATGTGGGAGGCCTTAAAGTTCTAACCATTGCAAATAATTCAGAGCAATATTTCGGCCAATACGATGCAGATCCTCGAATATTTCTCATAGTAAGATACATGTTTGATTTGGCACGAAAATATTCAACAATGGATAGAGCATAAAATAAATAATCATTTCTGTTGAATTTCTTATCAATACTCATTATCCGGTTTTGGAAGTAGTCAAGGGGGTACACGCAATATCTCTTTCTTTGCCAAAGCCATTTTTTCCATTTGGAAATAGAAAATACCTACACAATTCCTCCATATGGCGTTCAGGCTCCAAATTCAAGGGCGGTGTAGTATTCCTTGTGATGGTGGCCAATCTCATTATATCATTTGTTGAAGGGCTATTCATATTTACAACACTTTCTAAATTAGGTATATTATTATCTATGTTTTACCTCCATTCAGTACTACGTTTCAGGCATTAAGAGGTTACAGAGCTGCGGAGCGTCGTATGCTGCCTCTAATATTAAGTTGAGAGGTAGTTCATAAAGTAAAGGGTAGCATCCTCGAAAAAGCTGTAATCGACCTTGGTAAAAAAATAAATTGCAAAAGAGCAAATGTATATTGCACTAAGTCGTGTTAAAAGTTTGGAAGGCATAACTTTATCAGATTTGGACGCTAACAAATTATTACGTAGACCACACGACGATAGATCGTTGATGGAAAAACGAGACTACGAAATCTGTCTTACGACAATGAAGGTCACACATAATATTATAGCAACCCATTTATGTCCCACTGCTGGACACGGGTCTCTTCTCTATCAAGAGCTAAGAGGGTTTTAGGCCTTAATCCACGCACGCCGGCCTAATGTGGGTTGGTGAATAAGACATGTTCTAAGAAAATCTAGTACATGTGGGTTTCCTCACGATATTATTTCTTCCCCATCAGCAGATGGTAAATCGCTGGACTAGTACATATAAAGTCCACAAAGTGGATTTACATTGGTACCACCACACCCGGGATCGAACCCGCAACCTCATGCATTGCAGGTCGGTTACTTTGCTATTCCGCTACCACCAGTCTTTTATATGGTAATAAAGCTTATCAGTAATATGCAAAAGTTTCTACCACCCACTCGGCTACCACCAAGCACAATGCAATTTGATTACAGACAGTTGTAAGCGGTTAAGGAGTTCCATTAAAGCCAGATAGCCTATAAAGGATTCGGCCGGGTATCGTTCATTTACTCCTAAAAATTAATCAGAACCTAACCAAACTCTCATCAAACTACCCTTGTAGTACATCCTTTCCAATAAAATATGAATCATCGAAATCAGTTGGCGTGATTTTTAGTTATTCGTCCATTTTTCGCGTATACTTATTGCAAATTTAAAGTTTATATGGTTTTCTCATGAATGTTAATATCAGAATTTGACCAAATTTATACTAAAAACGTCTCATAATTTATACTAAAAGAATATTGAAGGTTGCCAAACGTTTCCACTGTAATTGCTGACCCGATGCTACGTGCACCCGCCGTACTCCACCCTAGGCCAGCATTTATGATGTGTTGCGATGGTGTAACAGTTGTATTTATAATAATAAAAAGAAGTTAATAACAATAAAGATTTTATTACTATTCTTTACGCATTCCGTATACCTTCAAAATATACTTATAGTTCAAAATTTATTTCCATGGGAAGTGAACTATTACTTTTAACAAGTAAAATTTTTGAGATAGTCCTTTTCGTGGAATGGTATTCTCATCAGCAAGACTCATTTTTATTACAGCGAATTTCAAAGATTTCACATTACAACTAAGGAAATTCGAAGTTGCTGTACAGCGAGGAGAATAAGGTTTTGATGAAATGTATTATATATAGGCTGATGTTGATAAATTGTAATGTATTATGACTTTAATCAAATTATAGCAGGAGACTTCAACTGCGGGAATGTCGGCTGGAACAGTTCGAGTACCTACCTCTCAAAAGGGAAAGTTTCTTGAGGATCTATTTGCTAAGATTGAATTTGTCGTCGTAGCTCCTCTCGAATATACTTAATATTAGGATCACAAACGACTGATAGTGTGAGACGTAGCTCTCTTAAAGAATGTCTTGTTTCACTTACGACACATTCAAATCGTACACGAACTTGAATGTGACCACCGTCCGATCATACTTCAGCTTGGTTATTCAAATGATACTAGCCCTCCCTCCATCAGAGTGATTGCCTACTCACGTAGGTAGCGCGATAGGTATCTCAGAGATAAACCCTCCTTATCCAATCTAGACAGGATCCCAGACCTGTTAGAGTTCAGAGCCGATGGCGACTTGGCTATGGATTCCTTGGTCGACCATCTTCAGACCACCATCAGAGAGAGCATTGATCATGGAAACGATGCGACTCGAGCCTACACCTGTTCGTCTGAGGAAAATTATGTCCAATTACACACGCTATGAAAGCGGTGAAAACTTTCATTTCCGAAATCCGTAGTGACAGGCGGGATAGACTATTGGAAGACATCCAACCGTCTCATCTGGCGTACTGGAAGCTAGAACGATCCCTAAAATCAAATACTATCACTCCGATACTCCTCCTTGACTAGGTCCTGGTTTGCCACCCGCGTACGAAAATATAGATAAAGTAGAATACCTCGCAGCTAGTTTATAAAAGTAATGTTTTCCGAAAGTTGGCCCATCCATTTTAGATCCATCGAATTCTCGGCTGAACATGCAATCACATCTAGTGCAGACATTTACTGCTATAAAACTTCAGAACTCGAGGAAATCACCTGATCCCGTCGGTATCAGGAATGAAGTTCTCAAACATCGTCCTGATCTCTTCATAGATATCTTAGTTTGCATTTTCAAAAGCCATAGTGATAGTGATACACAAATCCTACAAAAAAGCTACGCTTACCGATAGCTATTTCCTGATTAGTATTATTGATCCACTAGGTAAAATCTATAAGTGGTTGCTTTAGAACCGTCTCCAGTCCACCATGTCTGATATAGATTTGCTGGCACCTGAGCCGTTTGAATTTCAGCCAGACACTCTTGCGCACACTAAATGCGGTTTCTTCAATGTAGCTGAAGCTTCATAAGCTTATTCAATTTGCATCCACAATAAGTTAGTTCATATGATTCACGACTGTCTTTTAAATAGGACTTTCCGCTCCAAACTGGAAGGTGAACTTTCCCGACTTAATCCAATCCGCTCAGGTTTAATTCTCGCAGCCTCCCTGTTCAACTTATACATCATGGACCTATCACGATCCCCGAGTATCAACGTAGTCTGTTGCACTGATGACACACTCGAATTTGCTTTCACCCCAAATCACGCATACAAGGAGTCTTTCGGAATCTCAACGATTAGATTCGTAGATGGCGTATAGAAATTGACCCAGATAAGAGTGCTGCAATACTCTTTGACTCCTCCAATAAGTCAAGCATACTAAAGTTTCTAAGGCTTTTCGGTGTGGACATCTTTTGGACCACCGAGGTGACCCTCTACACAACAAACTTATCTTTGACGCTCACATCCAGAGAATGCGGTACAAGGCCGTTATGGGCTTGGGCCGCTTCCATGTACTATTACTGTAGTCCGGTGAAGCTGTAGAAACCTGTCATAGCGTAGTAAGTCCAAAAAAATGCTATTATGCTCACAGAGAAAAAGTTCACTCAGTCATAAGCTTGTGGATAGTTAGGAAGCTCTTATAACCTACTTGAATGTTCTGAATGACTTCGTGTACGGTTAGGTAGAGCTCCGCCAAAAAGCTGCGCTTCTGGGCTATGGACACGAGATCCAGACGGGACAGAGCGCAGAGAACGTCCCTCTGTGGCGGCTACCTAACCCTAGAAAAGATTGAAGATAGAAGATTTCACCTGAGGCGAGACGATATATGTCGCCACAAGCTCACTTTCTATAAGACAATTTCAAAAAGTTGTAGGTTATACAAAATCGCGTCTTAGGCTGTTGGCGCCCCATATTACGTTCAGAAAAACGATCTCCATAATGATTTGGAGATTCCTAATTACTATTGATTAATTATTTCGACAAAGACGCAAACCATCCCAATCCATTTGTGGCATTCGCCGCGAACTACACTCCAAAGCCCGACGTAAATATCCTGAAAAACGAGTTCGAAACAGTTTCAACGATCCTCATACGATATAATGGCAGAGTACCGTTTGTACCCCTCAGACTCTTTACTTAAACAGATCACTCCGCCGCGCAGTGATCGAGTAGGCAGCTTCGCTCCTACGCACCGATTCGTGTTTATTATGTTCGAGGCAACAACTTTTGGACTTGTCGTTGCTCGCCTGAGTTTCTTAACTGCTAGCCCAGAAAGCCCGAAGAAATTGTGAAGGTTCATCTGTTGCTCAAGCCGAAAAAAAAACGATTAGTCTGTCATAATCTTTCATAAAAAACATCAAATTTTCACAATAGGAATACATCGATTTTTGTTAATAATGAATCGATGTTTCAGGATAAGATTAAACAAAGTATCTATGATGAAAAGGTACACTTAAAATGGGATAAATAATATTAATATCATTAAATGGAATTAAAAAAGACTAGTTTTATCAACTTTATGTAGGCATAACCTTACTGGGGTAAGCAGTTCGTTTCTTGGTTATTTGTATCCCCAATTTCTAAAAGCAACAGCAATTAATACAATCTACGTATCGTTGATATTAGAGGTTTCATCAACATACTATATTATAAACCGTTGATAATTGTGAACGATTTAATCTATTCATTTATCTTTTGGATCTTTTCGTGTGACTGAGAAAGCCAGTGGGTAGTTAAACATTGATTATATAGATCGATATATCGTTATGTGAACGCTTGCATCCCTATCTGGTAACATGCTCCACTTTTGTCAAAAATCTGTTTATAAATTCAATAACATGTAAATATGGGTAAATACAATTTCCGCTAGGAGTAATATTATTCTGTGATTGGCTTCATTACAGATATAGAATGAATGGTTTCATCGCGGTGCATTGTGGTAAATAAGATATGCTTGTTTTCAATGACATAAATTATAATGTTAAAACTTTTTATCATTAGTAATATATTTTAGGAGCTGGTTATCATAGCGAATCCCTAAAGAAAGACTATCAGAAAACATGTAACTTGGCCTGTAGAAAAGCTGCTATAGCTCTTCAAGAAGGTGGCAGTGCCGTAGATGCTGTAGAAAAAGCTGTAATAGGTTTGTGTACAAAACAAAACCTTTAAATTCTTAATGTTGTCTAACAAGATTATATGTGTAATGGTTGTATACCAAAAATTATTCAAAAATAGATGATAACAAAGTTATATTATTTCAGAACTAGAAAATAGCCATCTAACTAATGCAGGTTATGGATCAAATTTAAGTTGGAATGGCATTGTTGAATGTGATGCGTCACTGATGAATGGACAAACATTACATTTTGGAGCCTGTGGTGCTGTATCGAATGTTTGGAATCCAATATCATTAGCCAAACAACTTTGTTTGAAGCAGTGTGAGACTCTATCGTTGGGTAGAGTACCACCATGTATACTTACAGGCAAAGGAGCTTTCACCTGGGCACAAAGAATGGGACTAGATATAGTTGATGACCACAAAATGGTATCTGCTCGTGCTTTTCGTAATTATAAACATTGTAAACGAAAGTTGAAACGTTATTCTATACAAAATGATGTGAAATTTAGTCCTTTAGATACAGTGGGAGCAATTTGTGTAGACTCTTATGGTGTTGTTGCGTCAGCAGCTAGTTCTGGAGGGGTCTCACTGAAACATGAGGGAAGAGTAGGACAAGCTGCTTCATTTGGTAGTGGAGTATGGGCTGTAATGAGCAGAGATGGTGTGAAACCATCAATAGCTGCTTGTACATCAGGATGTGGGGAACACTTAATAAGAACACAATTAGCAAAAAATACTGCTGAAAGTTTATTAGACCCATCACCAGTCTTAGGTCTTGATAAATGTTTTAAAGAACATTTTCTAGAATCTCCATTCTTGTGGGATGTTCCAGAAAGACTTGGAGGAACATTAGCCCTCAGATTTGACCCAAATTCAGGTGATGGTGAATTATTATGGGGACACACTACAAAAACTATGTGTATTGGATTCATGACTACGGAAAATGTTAAACCAAAGGTATGTTATTTATTTATCTTTATTCTTATTAAAAGATCACAGTTGAAAGTGTGAAAATAATTGTATTCTAACATTATTTGCATTTGCAATATACAATATGATTCTGGTGATGTATAAATTGGGAGTTGTAAAATTGATTTTAGTAATTTCCTGAAACCTAGCTTCAAATGATTTGTGATTGTTTTGTGATAAATACTGAGCTCGGATCTATCTAAAGGTTTTTGTTAATAGTATTTTGAAATTATTTACTTGTTTCTAAATAGTATACACTTAAAATATGGATACTCATATACTAAAGCCATTTTCCGTGAAAAGAGATTATTAATTTGAATGTTAATATATATCTTTTTTTTTCAGTGTATGATCTCATATCTGCCTCAAAAGGTAGAGCCTGGTCGTAAAGCTGTTGTCTCCGGATACCCATTCAAAGTACCAATGCATCCATGTCCAGTTTTACTGTGGGACTTAAAGAGTGAACATAACAGTAATGGATCTTTATGAGCAATTTAGTAACATATATCTCTGAATTTATAGTACAGAACCTGTTATTTCTCATTAAAGGGCAAAATCAAAAAGGCATTTTGTCTACAATTAATGTCACAATAACAGTTGGTGGGATCATAATATTATATCCATGTCATTAATATACAAGTTACAATTCAGTATTGTTTTTATGTTTTTGGTTTTATCTACTTTAGTTTGTAAAGAATTGTGGAACTATATTCAGCTTCGTCAAGTCATAGCTTCTTTAAACAACCTACATAGAGGTATTTCAAGACAAACAAATTTAACACATTCCCTGCTATTTTTTGCAATAACAGAAATTTACGCATATTAAACAAAAAAAAAATAACCAAAACAATAAAAAGCATTCTCGTAAAAATTCATATTCCATTTGTTATTATAAACTCGTGTGTATTATCATTTGGGCAAATTTCTATAAATAGTATTGCCAAGTCAACATTAGCAAGTAGGATTTATACAATATGGTAATAGTTTAACGTGTTCCTGTTATGTTAGTGATTTGTATTTAAGAGTATGTATGGTTTGATAAATTGTTATGAGAATTTTCATTTACAATAAAACAAATGAGTTGTGGAAATTATACAATTTAATATTATTATTGTTGTATGAACTGTACCAGCATTGTGTTCCCTGTTTTGGTGTATTTAATAAATAATACAATAAGGATAATGCTTATTTATTTATTGAAAATTTGCAACAAATAAATGGATACATACAATAATATAATAAATTCGGTGAGAGGCAATTATTAACTATATTTGGACAGTAAAAAAAATATATTTGTATGGGTTATATTGTGCTTAGTTAAAAGAACGGTTATAAAATGTAATAAGACCCAAATTACTTGTTTTTTTTTTTGTATTAGCATATTAATTAACTAACCTTTATTAAACTTGTAATCTATATAAGGTTAAATGTTTCTTGCAAAAAAATATTTAGTAAAACATTAAATATTATTAAGTACACAATGTTACCATATCAATTTTTATTCAACATAAATTTATGTGTGATTAATAAATGAGCACTTATAGCCAATATCCTTGTAACATATTCAAAATACATATTAAAGCACCATCCATACAAAGATCAAATAACCAATTATGACCACTTCACTCAAAATTCTGAACTATAACATTGATTCAAATAATTGAGCTTTTCAATAGAAGTAAATACATACATATATGTTATTACGTTTAAACTCTTTTTACGTATAAGTTAATAAGTTTAAATAGGTTTTTATCTGTTAGTAACACTGGAATAAAAATAAAAGTTCCAGTATATTTTTGATACAAATATGAGTATGTATGTATTTTTAGTTGAAAGATCACCGATTTAAAAATATTTAACATAGCTTGTAATTGTTAAATATAAATGTCATGATAAGCTTAACATAATAACTTTTGTTCAATATCCTAAAACTTTAGTTCAACAATCTTATTGAATTTGTCATGTAGATTTGTACTGTTTTTATAAGACAAAAACAAAATAATCAACATTAATTTTAATTGTATACACTGTAAATTTATAAATAATATATCATATTTACATTTATACGCGTGCACATGGTGTTACACCGATACATATTACAGATAAAGTATTAGCTCACTGGCAAGGCTTTATTTAATAGCCTTAAAATTTGATCACAATATGTGGGATTACTTCAGTGACGTCTGAAAAAATTACCTACAATTTCTGATATGATGGGTTTTTATTATCAACAGGCATCAATACATATTAGACTATGCTAAACCTTTAGATCATTTAATTAATTATAAGCATTATTAAATAAGTATATCTAATTGCAATACATGAATACTCATTACAGCCTCAATCATAACATCTAAGGAATATTGATTATAACTTAAAAATTTATTTCATTTGCTCGCTTCTACAGTAAAAAATGCATTTGTCACATGACAATAAATTGCTTATTAAAAAAATAAAATGCATATTTACATTTCAGTGTATCTATGTCGACAATATTTATAATTTAGCCACACAATACACTGGGTCAAATTAATACTGTTGTTTTTTCTATACGAAATATCACAACTATGATTATTGCCAATTATAAAAAATATTAATATGTTCATTACAATAGTTGTTGTTACGACCATAATAAACGTTTTAGAGATATAAAAGGCATCTTGTCAGTCTGTTTTTACATATGTTTATCATACACAACCATATTCATACCAAATCGCAGATTCCTTTGTGTTATCCAATTTCTCATTACGACTAACTGATCTCTTCTCTTGTCGCGGCTCGTCTCGTTCTTGTAAAGTTTCTTCGACAGCAGACTGTTCAGATGAAGGTCGATGATGCTCAGATGCTGATCGATCATTCACACTCTGGCAAGCTCCCTCACCGATTACAGTTGATATTCTATTGTAGACCAAGTATGTTGGATTCTCTTTTATTGGAGTGCTTTGGGCTTTTGCATTCAAGTTGACATTGGGATCATCATCAGCTACATAAACGGTTCGTCGAGTGCCTGCAGTCCCGAACATTGGGTTGGTTGTTGATGCTACAATTTAATTATAAATTAATATCTTTAAGAACGATTATTATTGTTAATTATTCTGTTATCAATCATTTATTATATAGTAATAAGGAAATAAGAAACATAATTTACAAGATAGTTATTACAAAACATTTTTGTACTACAGTATTAAGTTTAGAATTTACAGAACAAAGAATTAAAAGCCACCAGTGAGAGTTAAATATTAATGGTTAATAGACCACAAATGAAGTCATACACACAAAAAATCATGCAAATTTGCTATTAATTGTGAATTGCATCCAAAATCTTAATAGGCTCCTTAGTCTATGAATACCCGGGATTTACGAATGTAATAATAAAAGGCACCTATGCCAATGCTTAATTGCAAACAAATATATTATTTAACATTGAACTTACTAGCTGGTAATGTGGTATCACTTTCTAAGCCCTGATAACTATTCCGGTGAGATGATGGAACTGCTTTATGAGGTCGTCTTCTTAATGAAGCACGAATGAGAGCATCATCTCCACCTCCACTATGAATAGATGCTGTTGAAAGTCTTCTTACAAAATTACTTTCATTAGATAATCTTGCAGAATCCAGACTTGGAATGGATCCACTAAGTTCAGTGTTTTCTGATTTTTTTAAGGTTTTTTCATCCAAACGCCTGTTAAAGCTAGAGTCAGAGCTGTGCCGTGAGGATTCCATGTTCATATTGGAAGAGCCTTGATCTTGATCAGATGATTTTGATATTTTTTCTAAATCTTGAGTGCCTGGATCTGATTCTCCAGATTCTGAACCCGCCAATGTTAATTGTGATTTAGAACGACTGGCATCTTCTATTCTTTTATTATTCCTTGTCGGAACCTTATTTATAAGATCGGTACCCGCTTTTCGAACTCTTTTCACAAATGATGCACCAAAACCTCGTCTTTTGGTGGTACAATTATCCAATTTTTTATAATGCTCCATAATTTTTTCTTCAAGCTTTTCTTTTTGACGGCATAAGGCGTTAACCTTATCTGCGAACATTTTTTCTTCTTCGTGATAATGTTGTTTATCTTTTAAGGAATGAGCAAGCAATTCATGATATTGAGTAAGAAGTTGGGAGACGTGATCCATGAGTGAACGCCGATCGGCATCTAAGCTCTTATTCATTTGAATTAGCATTTCACAATGTTGATTTGTTTTATTAATTTCTAATTCTAAACTAGTAATAATTTCTACTTTCGTATTGATATCTCCAGAAATTTCAGTGTTTCTCAATTTTAATTGTGTCACTTCACTTCTAATATTTCTGTACTCTTCTTGCATATTTCTGTATTCATTCTTTAATCTATCACTGGCTGTAAAGAGATTTCTAAAATCATCTTTCAATTTTGAATGTTCAGCTCTAAGGTTAGTCAAGTTCCTTGACTCCATCTTTAAGTTTTCTCTTTCTCTTTCAAATTCTGTTATTTTCTTCTCAAATAATTCCAAAGTTTCTTTTAATTCTCTATTTTCAATCTTTAAATCTCTTATTATTACTTTAACTGGCTCTCGTTCACTCAATAATATCTCATATTCAGTATTTAACTGTTCATGCAAAGTTTGTAATGCAACCTGATCTCTTAAAAGGTTGTCTTGTTTATCTTTCAAAACCTCAAGTTGTTTTATAATCTCTTCTTTTTCTGCAGCCAATTGACTATTGGCAAGTTGCAACGTCATTTGCTGTGACATCAAGGATCCATTTTGTGAATTTAAAGTTGCAATGTTAACTTGTAATTTAGCATTCTCAGCTTGACAATTTTCTAAAGAGGTTTGCAATGTTGTAAGATCTGCAGTAAGTTGTTCAATTTGAGGGTTAATAATTTCCTCATCATTAATCTTCTTTTCACTGTGATTACAATCACATGAAAATAATTTTAACAAGTTCGCTTTCGCAGCAATTTCAGATATAAGAGATTCATAATCGGTATTGCTTATTATTTTCTCCAACAAATCTTCAACATTTACGTCTCTGCAAATGATATCCGAAGAATTTATACCAAGTTTTTCCATACAATTTCTTAATTTATCGAAATTTACTTTTTCTGAAATTAAGTCTTTTTGAAGGGTTTGTATAGTTTCCGAATCTATTTTCTTTTGAGACTTGAGTTCTTGAGCTTTCTGCTCTAAATCTTGAAGTTTATTAATTACATTTCGATTAATTTCCTGTTCTCTAACAAGTCTTTCAATTTCTTTTTTCTTTAATTCTATTTCGGTTGTTAATTTGTCTAGAATAACATCCTTCTCTTCGACTGATTCTCTCAGTTTATTTACTTCCCTTTGAAGATTGTGTGTATCTCTTTCACTATAAGTAAGCTTCGTTTTCAGCTCCTCAGTTTGTATGATAAGACCTGTTACTTTATCTGCCTCTGGTTTTATAATATTCAATTCTTTCGTTCTCGCGTCTAATGATTTTTCAAGATCATCTGCTCTTCTCTGTATGGAATCACATAACATTTGGATTCGTTGCTTATCTTTAGTAAGTGATTCTAAATGTCTTTCGAAATCTTGTAGCTTATTTTTTTCAGATTCTCTATCAATGGATTGTCTATCTATGAATGCTTTTTGACTGTCCAAAGAATCCTGCAGTTTTCTATTTTCTTCTAATGCATTTCTAAATACTTCTTCCAGGTCAGAGTTTTGTTGCATTAGCCTACTACAATTTTCATGTAATTGCTCACACTTTAATGTCAGCCTTTTCTTTTCTTTTTCCAAATCTAGAACTTTGTCACTGCTCTCTAATAATGATTGTTCTCTTAAGTTATCAATTGTTGAAAGAAGCCTCTTATTTTCTAACTCAAGTTTCAAAGCTCTTGCTTGTGCATTGCTTGTCAGTTGTTCCGATAAACTGTTTTCACCAGACTCAAGGGTACTCTCACACTCATTATCTGTATCTAGGTTACTGTTATTACTCTCACTCATTATGGATTTAGTTATATACTGCAAATGATTATTTTCTTCAATGAGCTCTTGTATCTTACGTTGATCGGCATCCCTCTCCTTTAAAATAAAGAAGAAAAAAACATACATCATTCAGATATGTTCGAACATTATTTTAGGATAAAAAAAAATACAACGAAATTTACCAAAGCAATATCATTCGCTTCTCTCTTCAATTTAATCATGGCGGCTTCTAGTGTTAGACACTGTTCAGCTCTTTTTCTCGCTCTTTGTAATTGTTCTTCTAGCGCATCTCTTGTTTCCATAAGTGCTTTATTGTCTTCTCGTAATTCTGAAACCCGTGTTTTATAGTACTCTGCATCTGCTAGTCTATCACGGTAACGCTGAATTTCTTGTTCAAGCCTGAAAGTATAGCAATATTAACTTGAAGGTTGGCACCTAATTACGACTGACAAAATGACATAAACCTACCTGTCGCAACGTTCAGCCTTTTCTCTCAAGGAGTCCGCTTCATCTCTATACCCTGTTGCTTTTCTAGCTTCATTAAACCACTCTTGGCTATCCATGCGTAGTTTAGCTAAGACCAATTTTGTATGTTCTAATTCTTCCCGACATTCTGATAATTGTTCAGACTTTTCTTCCCTGAAATAAAAAGTTTCACAAAATTCTGGTCAAATCCTTTAACAGACTTTATGTTTGGAAGTTTCTTTATTCACAATAAAAATATTAAAATCTTACAGTTCCTGCCTTTGCTTTCGTAATCTGGCCTTCCAGTCTGCCAGTTCAACAGCTAAATGTTGACTATCACCATTACCATTACTCTGATTAACATTCTGTGTGGATCTGCTTTTCGAATTTTTACTATCACTCTCACTCTCACATAACCCTTCATGAAGAACTAAAGAGGTCCAGCTCTGAAGATAATGGTCACGTTCTTTTGCTAGTCGTCGCATGTGATTAAACATGGTTGGTGATTGGAAAAGATCTATTGCATCTGGTGTTAGTACCACAGTTTGCATATCAGTCACCTAAAAAAAACGTTATACTCTTAATTACTTTTGAACTTAGGAATTATTATATAAATTACAAGTTTTATGACACACACCATAACCATCTATATCTACCTCTATATCATGACAAACATTATTTTTCAATTTATTATATACTACATACTGTTGCTGATAGTACATTAAATACCTAAACCAGAACAAAGGTTTAAATAATTAAAAAATAATACAATTTACTTCAAATTAACATATAGGTTATATTCCTGGTACATTTTTTTGTAAATTTGTGAAAAGAAAGAAAGTTCAATAGACAAGGTATGTTTGTTATATTATTATTGTTGTGAATTTTTAAATGGACTATATTATTCCCCCATTTAAAAACCATCACCCTAGAGCTGCGCAGGCAAATTATGTTATAACAGTCGCCAACATTGAACAAAAACTAATTTTCTGTTACCTAAAAATGACAATATAGCAGCCAAATCATACATCTGTAACACTTCGTTTTTAAACTGGACGGACGGTAATGCCGCTTGAACAGAAACTACAAATAGTCTACCAAAGCTAGACATCTTAAAAAAAAATGTAAAGCTAAAAGATAAAGCTAAATATTAAATTATATTTTTGTAGGTGGTAGAGCTACGCTGATTGTAGGTAGTAGAGCTACGCTGAAGCTATTACTGGTTTCAGCATGAATGGGTGGCGCGCCCGGAGTAGTACCACCCTCTCATAGAAAACCGACGTGAAGTAACAGTGGTTGCACTGTTGCGTTTCGTTCGGCCAGTGAGAGCGCCGGAGGCCCACATATTTAAAAGGCCGGCAACGCACTTGCGACTCCCCTGGTGTTGCTAGTGTCTATGGATGGCGGTGATCACTTACCATCAGGTCACCGACCTGTTTGTTTGCCCCCTATAATATAAAAAAAAAGATGTATATATTAGACCTCCTAATCCTATTGATAGGTACATCATTTTAGTAAATTAAGAGAAATCAACAGTTACATATTTTGTCCCACATATACTACTTAATACAATGTAATACAAAAAAAAACCAGAGGAGGGTTGATGTCATGCAGGCGGTTGATCATAAAATTAAGACAAATCATACATCACAACATGAGAAACATGTTGTGCCGACTCTACTTATGTGTGATAATAGTAAGAACATTATGATTTAGAAAAGATTATACCGTTATTTAATAAGTAAGACTTGTCCTTTAGGTTCTAAAAATATTGTACTTCAAACACTATTCTTTGCAGCACAATACACTAGACTAGACTTATTGAGCAGATAGTGTATCACTGAGAGACATACTGAAAACACAAAGCATCAGCACTGAAATGTCTCAGTTAAAATCTCAGTTCTCTTTAACTCATTCATGTTATGTGATCGTCGCTGCTGTACAATAATTTCCAAATTCAATTTATCTTTTTAGACAGGATAAGGAACATTAAAATCAATCTATTGGAATGAAGATAGATTATTTCAATATCAGTTAGTAGTTACAACAGCAAAGTTTACAAAATAATAGTATGCAGGTCTCCAAATTCTATCAGTTAAAGATTACTGTACCTGCTTAATGCATTCCACAATGTTATGTTGCAATTCTAAATCAAGCTCTTTAATTCGAGTTATAAATATTTCTTTATTAGGACACTGAACTGCAGCACCAAGCAGCAATAAAATCAACAATTTCATATTTTCAAGCCCTTCTCTTGATTCAGGTGCTTTCCCTAAACAGATACACTCTGGAACAACCAAGAGTGTCATACCAAGTTCATCTTCATATAATCCTTTCACATTTTTCACTATTGCATCAAAATTTTTTATTCTTCCCAGAATCAAAGCTTGATCTTCGAGTCCTGCAAGTTTTGTAATATGACATGACGGTTCTGGGTCTATTTGAAGATAAACTTGGTGTAAGATGTCTCCATCGAAAAGTGATGCAAATTCTGATATCGTTCCTGGATTTGGAATGCATGATTTCAGCTGAAACAATGTAATACAATTAAATTATATTTTTAATACTACTTCATATCCACAATTCGATTCTAAAAATTCAATTGACAGTGAAGAGACCTATTGACTAATGCTCAAAGACTTTCAATGGCTTGTTCGTTAATTAGTCTTTTGAACATGACTATGTAAAGTTAATTATCACTTCACTTTAGATAATGTGAATCTTGAAATAAAGATACATTATACTAAAAATTACATCTATCACAATCATAATTTAAAAAAAACTGTGACACCAGAAAAAGAGTTACTACTGTCAAACATTGAAATTTACAAAAATTTTAAAACATATTATTAGTTTTTTATGTTTTCTTATCAATATTAGCATGTGTTGTTTAAATACACATTTTAGTTCCTTCATAAATATAATTTATGGGTGAAATATATAACATCTCACCAGGAAAGAATAATGCTGGTTATAAAATACATAAACCTCTAATTAATTTTCATTTACACTTGCTAATATAATTGTATGCTACTTGAGAAAAAATTGTACAAATAAACATGTGACATTAGAATAGAATTATAGTTACAAAACTAATTTTCTTAATAATTTTTTATTCATAATTTCTTCTACACTTGTTTATGTAAAAAAAAAATCATATACATAAAGATTTTAGCTACTATATTCATTTCAGTATATATTACAGGTTTTCTGATATTTTTATGTATTTCGAAGACTTTTTATTGTCAAAGTAATAGAATTTTTATTAAAGCGTTTTTTAGTTTAGATATAATAATTGTACAAAACCAGGAAAAAATTAAAATTAAAGTTACGAAAAATTTTAAAGTATACATAACAATAATACATATACACAAGACGACATTTATTTTTGAGATTATAAGACAAAACGAAACACCTAATGTTATATCCAAATACACGTTCATTCACACGGAACGGCTAAGTAATTTTGTCTCACGCTTACTTCATTTTAAAGCACAAAGTAATAAACAAGGGCACAGCTCGTTGTGCACTCACCCACGAAACTAGGGGCCCGTTCACGAAGTCTTCTATCTCGGTCCCCGACGCGGCCATTCTTGCCGTACGTTAGGACGATAGGACCCTGCTCCTTTGTATTTGACCGGAAAGCATGGCATCGAAGTATTGCCCAATATTGAAACGAGCAGCGAACGCAGTCAACATCTGTAGCACAATACAAAAAAAACACAACCGCTACCTACAAGACTCGGCCTTAGTATTGACACATGACAGTTCCACAGACTGTTCGACCCACAGAGTACATTATGTAATTCAAACCACACAGTGCTTTAGTATGTTGTCGGTAGTTCGAAATTATTCAAATTTGTTTTTTTTTGTTTACGGATTCAAACGACGAACAACACAGATAAATAAAAAAGAAACGAACAGTTGATACATTTTTTATTTAGACACATAAAAGAGTTTGCCTGAGTCAATAGTCTGAAATGTAAGTTCAACTCGACCGATCTTTGTATATTTTTTAAGTATCTATGCCATTGGACAGGTAATATTGCAGTTAACTCCGGGTTTAATACTTGAATAAGTTCCTGCGAGTAATAAGAAATATCTTCATTAATATTAACCACGTGAATAGCAACTAACAAAATAGTTTTGTTGCTCCTCATGTCACATCTTCCGTTCCGTTCCACTACTGCAGGTACTAGGTACAAAGTTGTGTTTTGCTTACACATAGCATAGTTATACCACAGCCACTTAAAACTTTTTAGGGAGATTTTGAGAACTTTCAGAATTTACGTTCTGTGAAGTCATTTATTACATGAAGAGTAACAGGTGTGACAGATAATTATGTTCTCACTGATTATATAATAAGTGATGCATGAAAATGAAAATCAAATAGGTAAGCTAATTATTAATTTGTCTTTGGTATTTACTTCGTTTTGTCTGTGCACTAAAAAGTCTATGTATATAGATAATATTTATATTACATCCTGTTTGATTGAATGTTGCGCGCTAATTTAGAATTGCTTCTACAAAGCGATCGATATTACGTATTGATAAAGATTGGTACAAATAATATTTGCGTGATTGTAACATTTTTTGACTAAAAATGAATAAACCTCCTAATCATAAAGTGAAGTTTCAGGATCAGCAATTAGATGATTATATTCTTGAGGTATGTGAAAACATGATTGTGTAGCTTTATACGGAAATACTCTTTGCTACTTTGAGGTAAGGTACTTATCTCGAACTTCTTGCTATTTGTTACTGTGGACTACTTAGGGTCTCAAAAATTTTAAATTGGAAACCAGCAAAATTTGCTTACACTTACTAGTTAGGTGTTACGCACTTTTTGAACGAAGTAAAACAAATTTCGCGAGCCTGTTTACGTACTTTAGTATTCACTGCGACATATGGTTAGCTAGTGATATCACTATAGCACACATCCGAGTTACAACTTGATAATTTTCATATGGAAACAAACATATATCTCTCTATAGTCTTTGCATTTGTTTTCGCAACTCAAAGTCTAAATACCCTATTTAGCTTATATGCAAATTTGAATACTACCTTTCACGTTCTTTGGACTCCTTTTTTCCTCCATTTAGTCTCAACCTTTTGAAGATAATAAATTCTAGAACACTTAATATATATACAGATAATAAACATATTTCATCTCATCTTACATGCTTATTAGAGCATATTCATTACTGTGATCATTTTGAAATTGTTTGTAAACTATTTTCTAGGTCTAATTTACTTTACAGCTACTGAATTGACTAATAGATAAAAGCTTTCTTAAAATAATCTATATTGCTGGAGATTTTGCAACTATGAACACATTAATATGTACTAATGCATACTGAAACACCCTGTATTAAATGATCTATTTATTAAGGGGATTTCATATCTTTATACTGTAGGTAGCAGTATAAATGTTTAACATTTGTGAAACAGCATTGGATCTATTGATATTTAATTATTTAATATTATATTTGAATTTGTGAAATGACTTGTGAAATATGTCTGCATTATTACTATTTTCTTTTATATATTTACAATCCAAAATAATGGTTCTTTAAGACTAAAGTCTTAGTATATTAAAAATAATATATTATTTTCACCTCAAGTAACATTAAATAAAAATTTCTTCATTATTTCAGAATTCAGTACTGAAAAGTAAACTACAGAGTAAAGTTGATGCTTTATCGATTATGAGCAAGGAGTTAGACAAATGTAGTATGGAGCGAGATAGATATAAAGTTCTTGTTGAACAATTAAAATGCAAAAATATTGTACCAATTAAAAAGCAAGACAATGATAATAGTATATATAAATTTACTCCTACAAATACTATAAGCTGTAGTGACATTCTGGCTAAGACAAGGGATCATAATGACACATTAAAAGTAGAGGTTGGTTGATCTTTGTATGAAATGCTTACTCTGATTATACTACTGTCTATTAAAATTGCTTACATACATATCTATCTATTCACATCAACATTTATTTAAGTTAATCTTATATAGGTTCACATTTCATAATGTTTTTCTGTAATGCTTTCACCAGGTGGAAATGCTACGTAGCAGTTTAGAAGAAGCAACAGGAGATATAATTGTTTTAAGGAACCAATTGAAAAGCCGAGAATCTTTGGTATTATCTTGTGATCATCAGAATTTATCTAGTACATTTAGTTACTATAACAAGGACTATGAGGAATTAGTTCAGGAACTTGAAAAAATCAAAAAGAAGGTAAAAGCTAAAATATTACGGTATCAACATGAGTTGTGTTCTTGATTTAAACTAACTGATATCATGGAACTAGAAAAACTTCATCACAAATTACTTTGAAATTTTGCATTCAACTACTGCCCATATTATAAATTATATGAAAAATATCAAAGTCTTAATTATGTGTAACTTGGCACAATTCAATAATAAATATAACTTAAAATTGAATTGGAATGAATACAAATGTACATTTTAACCACACTTTTATTAGTTTGATCTGTATGAATGCAATGGTACCTTTTGATTTAATTTTTATAGTACCAACAAATACAACTTGACTACAGAGCAACATTGGATGAAAAAGAAGAGTTAGTGTCTGATAGAGAATATTACAAAAGTAAAGTACAACGCCTAAATCATCAGATAAGCTACATATTAACAAACAGAGGAAAGACTTTGCAAATAGATGATAACAAAGACCCACCAAAGCCTATAGTTGATATTGATGCTTTGGTTACTGAAAACAAATATCTACATGAGAGAATAAATCAGTTACAGATTGAAAAGGAAATTATAAAACGAACATTAAGTAAATATAAGGTATGTTTTCAGCTTGTAGTCCTCAATTTTCTTATCATAAATGTTATTGAACAGAGGAAATGTCTGCCTGCTGATAACTGTTTTGTATTTACAGGCACTTTTAGATAACAGGAATAAAAATTACCCAGCACAATTTAACAAGAGATTCAATGATGTTATGACTCAAAAACAAGGTATAGGATAACTTATCTCTGTATATAAAATCAATTATTAATGTATGTAAGCATGTCACGTCAGAATCGCTGCACTTACTTGGCTAATTCTTTTTATGTTGTATTTGTAATTGTCAGCACAAGGTTTGTATGAAAGAAAATGTTTGTGAAACTGTAGGTAAAAAAGAAAAACTTGAGTTAAAAAATTCTCAAATATTTAGTGAGAGAGTGAGTGCGACTAAAAGCAGTGGGAAAATCTTGAGAAATATTGGCGATCAGGTGTTCAGTTGCCATTTAATTTCACTACATCCTTGGTACTGTAAATAGAAGATTTGCTCTTATTTTCTTTGTAAGTAAACGCATGTGAAGCTGGGGCGAACAGATAGTAGCATAACTATCTAATATTCATTTTTAAACTATTTCTTTTTGTTTCGTTTTAGCTCGCGAATTCCTTGAAAGTAACATAAATACTGGTTCAAAGCATTCTGCGGTTGAATTGAAATCCCTATCGCTTGGTCTGTTTGAAGCTTTGAATGACAAGTCTATAGCACTACAACATCAAAGGAAGACAAATCAGTATGTTTCTTTATTTTATTACCTTCTGTTCATAATTCTAATATGTTTCGACTAGGCCTAATTTTAATATAGATTCTTGGAATGTGTAAAAATTATGTACCAAAAATTTGCTGTGTTTATTCAATTTCGTCTTTATGTTTTATAGGATATTAGCAAATAGAATCACAGAATTGGAAAGGACCTTAGAGAGCTGGTGTAATGGTGAAAAATATATACCGATATTTCCATCACAAATGTTGATTGATGAATTCTTACCCGACAATGGATGTCCAAAACTTGACGACTTAAAAGACAAGAACAATCTCAAATCTCAGGATAATGTTAACAACAATAAATATATAAACTACAGTTCCGATGAGGAAAACAATGATCTTGTTAATGATAATAGAAAGGAATCAAAAATAATTTTACCACAGGAGTTAGAAGAATTGGTGAAAGAAGCTCTTGCTGAACTTAAATGTACAGAATAATTTATTATTTAAACAATATTATAGTTATTGAAATAATTAACTTGAATAGCTTTGGGTGTGAAATTTTCATACATTTTTAGCAATAACTTATGTTTTGTATTTAGTATAATCATCATTATCATGATTTTGAAATTTGATTAACATCTACATAAATCTTATCTTTACAATGCTTTTTATGTACTTATTTGTAAGTGTTATAGTGCTATTAAATAAGTTTTTTTTAATGATAATTTGCTAAATATCACAAACTTTGTATATAGATAGGAGGAAGTATATATATTCAAATAATATTATTTATTTTTAATGTTTATTCAATTTGAATATATAGTCATATGTTTTGTATTTTTATTGATTATTTTTTTAAATATAATATGGAAAAAAACACCAAATAAAAACACATTTTACTTTATGGAAATAATATAGTCTATTTATCAAAGCTGTAAAGTTATTTCTATGTCGGTTATTGCTTGACAAGTTTGACGTTATACATCATATGATTCATAAAATAGCTCATTTATAACATAGAAACAAACGTATTATGTAATCTGAGGAATATTTCTCTTAGACTAAATTTTACACGATTATATTCTCAGAAATAAAAAAAAAACATTATTTATTTGCAATACCTATACAAGGTAATTTATGTCACACCGTATTTCAGTCTTCTACAAAAAAAATGTTTTACACAACCTTTTTTGCTATTTCATTTTAGTTATTGTACTTTTCAGCTTCGTTAGAATTTCTTAGTGATATTAGTTGTTTCAAACACTGTTATTATCTACTCTATTCCATCTAATGAACTATTCCAGGCTTTAACTTGCTGACTTTTAATATGAAGATTCGTATGTGTTTATCGCGTTAATCTAGAAAATTGATGTTCTTGTAGATGTGTGTCACGGTCTTTTTATTTCTTTGATAACTATTTCAAAGTCATTTGTAATTTTTGTTTACTTATAGCATATATCACTAGATGGTGCTGTTATGTCATTTTGGATACTTTATTTTTTTCTCGATTTAACAACATTTTAACGTTTAGACGTTCTATTTCAAAGTCATTTATAATTTTTATTTACTTATGGCATATATTACTAGATGGTGCTGTTATGTCATTTTGGATAAAAAAAAAATTCTCGATTTAACAACATTTTAGCGTCTAGACGCAATAAGTGTACTCTAGTATTACTTTATTACAATAAATATATATATATCTTGTTCTAAAGTTTAAATTGTTTTTATATTCTTCGTTGTTTTCAAAAATTTATGTATTTCTAAAATAAACACAGTTAATGTTAAAAGTAGAGAAACATATTTCATTATAAACATAATTGATTAAAAGCTTGTATACAACCTAAACATTACCATCCTTATATATATATTGCTCGCAGATATTAGTTCTGACTTGTAACACTAAATGTGCTGATTTGACTATGGAGTGATACCTCTATTCATAATATAACGTTCTCCGCGATGGATGTTGTCCATAGAACTGAATATATGGCATTGATTTAAACTTTATACCTTAAAGAGTTTTTGAGATGAAGGCCAAGGTACAAACAGTCAACAAAGTGATCCTATAATTGTTTCAGTTTTCGTTAAATGACAAAAAAAATTCACGTACTTTGTATTTATCGATACATGTATTGGTGTTTTATCGTTAAAGTAAATAAATGTAAGTACCATTGATAGCATATTCATAACATTAGCAGTATTTTATGAATAAATATATACTTTGTTTCAAATAAGTCACGCATAAAACATATATGCTTTTTGCTGAGACTTCTTCTCGCGTTTATCCTTTTTAGGATACATGATATTTTTATATGACAAAATAATTTGTCTACTACTTGACACATCAACATGCTAAGGCCTAGATTCGTTTCATAAATATCTAAGTTGTCGTACAATAGGATTTGTGTTGACTTATTTATTACGTAATTAATAAAAAAAAATTAACAGCAGCCTTGAATTTTTGTGTTAATAGGGATGTAAACACAGTTTTGAAATTACTCTATAAATAATTCATAAATAAACAAACATTTCATAATTTTATATTTTCATTGAAAAAAATATATATGTTTTTATTTCTTTATATTTTCGCTAAAACGCTAATGAATGTTATAGCGCCGGATGACGTTACACTATCCTAAACAACACAAATATTCTTTTCTTCCGTACAAAAATGTAAACGTCAGATTAATATTTCGAAAGGTGTGACGTCACGCGCTATGATTGGTGTTTCTGTTCACGTGATATAATAGTAAATGCATTATCTTTTGTTTTTTGTAGTATTATTAAGAACATAATTTGACTACGTATATAAAAATTACACGATACTGGGTTTTTTTATGTTATAGACAATCGAAAAAAAAAATATATACATCATCATTTTCGTTAGTGTTTACGACCCCCGTAACTCTATTTAGATATGTGGGTGAATAGGTCAAGATATGGTGGTGTAATGTTCAAGGACGGCGGCCGTGTGGTGATGTAGAGCTGTGGCGTCGCTACGGAGTCGCGCTGCGCGAACCACGCGATCCACTAATGGCCTGTACTCCCGTTCCGAGTACCTGTCATACGACTCCAACCCTTCCTGTAGTTTCAGTATTAAACTGTCGTAATTCTTACGAACCACGTCCAGTATCTGAAACACATAAGATATCATCATAATCAGCTTGTAAGTACCCTGTAAGAGACCCACTGCAGGGTCGTAGGTCTCTTCCCGAAGGAAGCTATGGGCACAATACCCACGCCAGACAACGACGTATTGGCGATTTCATACTCTGAGAAATCTACAGTCCAATATTTTTCCTAGATAAAGTGGTACTACAAGAACATTTCTCAGTTTCAAATTTCTTCACAATGTTTTCCTTCACCGTCAGCCGATAGTGTTACCAATTTAAATTAGTAAATGTACGCGAATTCCGAAAAATTCGTTGGTACATGATGGGGTTCGAATCTGCCGACATCCGATCAATATTCCATCGGTCAACTCACTAAACCACCACGACTTCGACGACGAGAAGGTACGAACGGCCGTAAAATTCAGGTCAGTTTTTCTTATTGTTCCTACTAACAAAGATTATTACTGCCATTATGAATTGGGGAATTAATTATTCCGTTTAATTACGTCTTGTGATGATTTCAATGTTCTAACAAGATGGCGACCCTCATGTCAGAACTTTCGTGGCATTGAGATGCCAATTAATGTTACACGTCATTATTTACGTTCCACTATATATATATATATATGCACTATAATGAAGGACAGACTAAAGTGCAAGTAACAATTCAAGAGCGTATTTAACGGAAAACTGTGATAATCGACAAAAGAACAAGCTTACATAATTCTGATTTTTTTTTTTGTTAACTACTTAAAAAATAAGAATGAAATAGAAAAAAGTCACACCCAACATATACAAAGTATACCAACTTAAATGAAATAATGAAAATTAATTTTCGTGGAAAGTACAATTGAGTTCTTGTCCATTGTCACCGTCGATATAGAGCTTAGTTCCCAAAGTGGTCTAGGCGGACCATCAGGTGTCCAGGGGAGACTCGACGGGAGTCTATGTTGGCGTGACAAAAAAATGGGGGTTCACAATTCATAAGCCAAGAAAATTGATCTGCTTTCTATAGTGACGACCTAAAATGTTGGCTTGACTTCACCGATCAATGTAGGCAGATAGTATTTTGAGCAGCTCAGCGACTGTCACTTGTAAAAACTTGCATATTCCATATTCAGTACAACGCAAATTTTCATAGTTAGATCTAATTTTCATATAATTTGTCGAGTTTCGGGAATATAGTAGATATGTAGCTGCAGGGGTCCACCGGAACCAGCAAAATTTTGAAAGTGGTCTATGATAAACAAAGTCTGGGAATCTTTAATATAAAATAACCACAATAACAGCTACTTATTTGATATATATAAATATAATTGAGTGGCTATTATTTGTCAGGGCTAAAAGACTTAGTTGTCATGAAATAACAGAATTATGTTCATGGCAAAGAAAGCACGACGTAAGATACATTACATTACATACAGTATTTTTTAGTATACAGCTGCTATTTCTAAACTTTTAAACTGACAGAGCATTAAATAAACTCCTTTTATTTTATTGAAGTTTTTGTTACTTTAGTTTACAAATTTGCAAAATTTGCAATTTTTTGTCTCTAGAGTTATAACCACCATTCGTTTATGACTATCGAAAAATTGGCAGCACAGGCTTAACCCGAGCTTAAAAAAATTATACTATCAACCAGTTAAACAGACCGCGTAAAACGAAACGTCGTTCACAGATGGAGAATTAATTTATTCAAATTCTTATGTTCTCTTAAAATAGCTAAATGGCAAACTGGACTCACCATTACTCAGTTATGGGATACAAGAGAGGACCGTGAAACAAATCATAGGGCAAAGGAAATGTAAAAATGTGTTTTCTAAGAGTATTTACAGTACGAGTTACATTTCTTATAAAGCTAGGGAACAAAAAAAAAGAAATTAATTAGAATCATTACCTGATCTTCAGTAGGTGTGGACAGGTTCTGCGATGCGAGCCACGCCTCTATCTTTGGTGAAAAGTGTTGTATTATGGCACGGACATTAACTAAACAGTTAGCCAATCTTAATGCTTCTGCTTTATATTCTCCGTCGCCAGTAGAATAACGGAGAGCTAGAATTACATAATAAGCTTTTATTTATAGTAATAGTGTAAAGAGGTAACATTTGTGAATATAAACTTCCCACCAAAATTAAGGGAGCAAAAAAAATTGTCATTTTTATCCGATTTAATTCTTATGGACTGTATCTAAATAAAAAATAGTCGTATCGAAAATATAAAAAAAATATCTAATCAGAAACTCAATTCTGAAATTTTTCCACTTACAGAAATGATTCTATTGGTTGGATTCATTTTATATAATTATTTTCGTCACTATGATAGGTTATTATTGTAATTAAAACATATGAGCCGCGTGAGATTTTACTTATCTATATATAAAAATAAAATATTTGTTGTGTGACGGAGTTCATCTAACTTACTGACAGAAAAAGGACTTCTCAGTAGGTACATAATGTAGGTTAAACACTATTACACTTTTCCACAGTTGTTAAGGAGTAATGACAAAATTATAATGAACACCCATAAATGACATGTGCAGTTGACACGCGGTAGAAAAAAAAAAAAAAGAGATAAATTATTCATATCACTACAATGGTTATGTTGCCTTTTTCCAAGGCTTCCGAATATATAAGCGCACACACACGTCATACTAGCACTGAGGAGACCGCGAATATAAGAAAAATCTGTATAATGTACTCTATCTCATTCTCTCGCACGTTCAAACCTATAGTTGTATCTTTTTAATGCCGCTTTTCTGTACCATCGAGTTTCAAATGAGAAAGAGGCTAAATAAGTTTTCAATGCAAAAATAATCCAGTGATTACTTATCATTCGACAGACTGCATGACATTTTCTAGTTCATACGATAATTACAAAAAAAAAAAACTGCCCACTGTTGGAATTAGGTCGTTTATAAAGCAAACCACAACACCCGCTTTTCAGCTGTATACATTCATATGGCTCCAGCTAGTTTTTGTAGTTATTTATTTATTTCACTAAATAACAGGTGATGATCGAACTGATGAATTTAATGATTTTATATAAGACATAGAGATGATAGAATGTTTAAAATAAAAAATAAGTGTAATATAGTAATTTACCCATATAAAAGAGATTGTCGAACACCTGATGCATCCTGATCAATTCATAGTATAACTGATCATATGAAGCGGGTGTAGGTAGAAATGTATCACCAAATGTTATAAACAAGTTGAATATGTTCACCACCTAAAAAATCAAAATGGTATCGTATTTTAGAATACATTTTATTTAATATACCATTAATTATGCCTAGAAATTTACCATGATAATTTATTTATTTATTTATTAACTTATCAAAAACGCACCATTAATCATATAAAGGTATTTAATAACAAAAATATATCACATACGGTGGTACTACAAGAACATTTCTCAGGTTCAGGTTTTCTCACGATGTTTTCCTTGCGTGTGAGCCGATAGTTTTACCAATTTCAATTAGTAAATGTACAAGAATTGTGAAAAATTCATTGGTACATGCGAACCTCCGGATATCAAATTGACATTGACCATTCGACCATCATGACGTTTCTCGTGCTATATCAGTCGAGTATTTAATGCTATTCATTCAATTTAACAGACGTCTGCGTTATAACAGAAGATTAAAAAAAATAGTTCCCTTAGGCGTTTAAAAATATGACGATTCAAGAAATTTTGCTGAAGGGAAGATGTAAGAAATCAACTAAACTTACTTGTTGTGCCATAATAAAAATATTATGCCTTCTAAGTAAGGTACTTTCGTTGGTAACTAGGAACTTCAAGAGAGCTATGAGGGCAGCCCACAGGGAGCGCCAGTCCCTCGCGAGCCTCACACGACATCGCTTCTGGTAACTAAGCAGTCTCAACAACACGCCTATACATAGTTGATACAACTCCCCAGGAAACTTCTTCAATAGATGGCACATTATAAACTCGACTAGTAGATCTAGAAATTTTATTCATCGATTTTAACTCTACCCTAGACTGTGCATTATCTATATAACAAAATAATAGAGGTCTGCCGTTGTGTACATAAAATATATTGTTGAGATAATAAACGACGCACACAAAGTCGCGGGTATCAGTTAGTCTATACATAATTGCATGGTGGCATATTTTGCATGTTGGTAGGGCTTTTTCTAAGTCCGCCTGGCTAGTTACCACCCTCAAGTTGAAAATCTGTGGCCAAGTACCTTTTGGTGTGTTTCGGCAGCTGCACTTGACAGCTAGACTCCCTCTAGGTTTAGCTTGACTACCATCTTAGACCACATCATCATTTAACATCAGATGAGATTGTGGTCAAATGCTGATCTATAAAGTATAAAAAAAAAAAGGCGAAGACAAAACAGTTCCATAATATTTCTGTCTCTGATCGTCAACCGACTTTTTTTATATTATTTTTTTTGTTTAGTACCTATGAACAAGATTTAGTGTCATGAATAAAAACATTGGAAACAGTTTTCCCATCAACTGAAAAATTAAAAAATTTATAAGTTATAATCGAATTTCAACCACTTGAATGTCATCAGTTATTAAGTTTTAATTCTTACATTTGATACTATAATCTAACGCCAAAGGACTCACGGGTGGATAGTAGTTTATATACAAACGTTCTTAATTACATTTATGATAAGAGCTATTATTACAACAACTAATAATGTAAAGCATTATATCAACGCAATGTATAAAAAAACCTTATTCTGCTGTTGATTATCCGTTATCCGTTATTATTACTAATAATGACAATGTCCCGACCAATGGTGTGCTATTGTTATCGGAACATGAGAACAAATTAACAGTATAATAGTTGGCAACTAACAGACCTGTAAAAGGGACAACACCTCATATTATCATGTCACTGTTACAAAATGTAATATGATACAAAACAGGAAAATATCTGACAGCAGAATAATTGACATCAATTTAAACCAACAATTGTTTGATGATGATTATTATGCAATTATGATGCACTGTTTTTTAATTTAAAAACTTGCTAATAATCACCTCGAACTTGTTTCTCCCTCAAATTATTATTAACTAAAAGAGTAGACACTTAAAGGCATAAATTAAATTTGAAATAAATTTAAAAGAGTAACACATATAAATTGATAAAATTAATTAAAAATTGTATGAAGATAAAAAATTAACAGAAAATTGTGGTATATTTTTTGGTCAGAAATCAACCAATATATATATTCACCACCAGTATATAAAAGTTTGTAAAAACTTTACAAGTTCACATTCATTTATAAGATTAAAATTTACTTTGATTTTGTAGCTATTATAGGAATTAAAGCAAGCAGTGATAATAAAAAATAATTCATATTTTGAAAATTTGAATAATAAATTATATTTATCATGGGAATAAAAAGATTACATATTAAAGCATAATACAGACCTATTAAAGTAGAAGCAAGCGGCTGAGAAGGTGGTTCTTCTAAAGCGATTTTTCTGTGTCTCATGGGAAGTCTATACAATTGTACCTGAAATTAAGGTTTAAATACTTATTTCAATGTCTTATTGGACTTTCAATTATATAACACTAGCAGGTCGTCCTGGGTTCTGGCGGGTGTAATAACGAAGAAAATGGGATTAATTCTTCCTTTTACAGTAAGAAGATGTAATAAAATAAATAATGAGTGGTTTTATGAAAACGCGATACAAGTGAAAAATTTTTTTCGTCATTTCATCATTTAAGTGAAAATTATTAGATTTAGGGTATTAAAATTGCGTTTCTCTATATGCGTATTAGAATACCGATTACTTAATAAAAACAATCATTCAGATGATAGACGAATTTTAAAAACTGAGCACAATATTTATTTAAATCGATTAAATCATGTTGAATTAAGCCATGGGCGCTGTCATGCTGGCCTTGGTTATTCTGCAAAGCGCCTTTCACTTCACCCCTACTCTGCGGCTGGCTGTAATGCGACCTTTGATAAAATTGAGGCGAAGTAAAAAAAGTTTCACTTAGCAACAAACAACTGAACGTCATTGTGTCTATATTTTGAAGATCTGTCCTTCTGTCTCACTCACTCATTTTCTATGCTGATTTTTAACCCAATTTTCTTAAACATTTTCTTTCATACAAACCTTGTACAAACAATTTTAAACATATTAAAAAAAAAGTACAGGCGTTCTGGAGTGACGCGCTTACATACATTCGGCAATCGATTTTTATTTATATAGATAAACTATCGAAAACAGGTTATGGCAAAAAAAAAAGTTTTACCTTAAAAGTAAGATTTTGGTCATGCATAATAGAATTAGCGAATTGTTCCTCTACAATACAAGTGAGTGTTATAAAACATAAACTGCATTTATTTGTGCTCGCTTCACTCCGCGTGTCGGCCATTACGATTGAACTGAAAAGTAAACAATATATCATAAAAGAGTGTCTTAAACATTTTCTACTGTGCCATTACTTATTTTATCTTACCAGTATTGGAAGAACGTGACTAGTAAATTCGTGGGTTGTTCATTATCAAGAGCTTGAATCTGTGATAAATTAGGTGGTGTCTGTAAAGAAAACGAGTAATTCCATTAAAACCAGCTCAATTTATGCGGAATATAAAGTAAAGGGACTACCTTGAATAACGTTTTAGTAATGTTTCTTAACAGACTTGTTAACAAAAGCATTCTAAACCTTATTATGGAGTCGATACTTGTATATTGTTGTATGACAGTGACGTCTCTGTATAGAAGAAAGTTATATGTATGAAAAACCAGTACATAAATAGACAAACATAAACAGTTAAGTATAAATTTCTTCTGTGTTTCAATTTTTCCAATGAATTTTTGTGTTATTTTTTTTTTGTGTAGTAGCTACAGACATACTGTCGTGTTATCACTAAAATGTTTTACCAAAAGCATTCATTTTTCCTACGTTGTTTGAGTCAATGTATGTATTTATACATCTCTGTCCGTCATACTTCACTCTTCTCACGTTTACAATCTACAATATTCATACAATAATAAAAAAAAAAAACAGAAACACAGAGTGGTCGAATTACGACCACTACTTAATTAGATAAATATGGCGTGATTATAAATAGGCAGATTACCAGATATATCAAATGAGGTCTTTTCAAGCGACATTCATACACCTTATAGACTCAAAAGTATAAAGTTAACTTACTTGGTGTGGCGGTAAAGTTGCAGGTGGTGAAGGCGGTGCTGACGAGGCTGCTGCTGATGAAGAATGAGCTAACGTTGTCATAAAGTTCCTATTTAAGTGCGCTGCTTCATACAACGCCAGTAACATTCCCTCTTCACCACCAGCACTTCTCTGTCCTCTTATAACAGGTTGTGTATCGTCACTAGTTAAGAATATTCCCCCGACCATACTGGTTAGAGATGAAAGCCAACCACCACCACCGCTGTTTTGCATACCACCGAATGTGGACATGACATAATCATTAAGAGCCGCAGTTATCACTTGACCGTAACTGAAACAAACATAGAAAAAAATAGAAATGAAAAAAAGAAGAAATTATGACGCCTTAATAGTTGGCGTGTTCGGACATTGCGTCAATAGGCGCATGAAAATATCGTAATCAAATCATAGCATGGCGGCAGGACTCTATCTAACCCCTCTAGGTACCACCCTCAAGTTGTAAATCTGTCGGCAAGCAATTGTTTTTGTGTTCCGGTAGCTGCACATGAGAGCCAGTTCCCTCTAGATTTATCTTATTTACTTACCATTTTGGACCAATTCGTCATTTAACATCAGGTGAGATTGTTATCAAACGCTAAAACCTATAAATTATGAAAAAATAAGAATACTAGTTTAAAAAAAAAATTAGATAAAATATACACGTAAATGGAATTGAAATATCCGTTGTTTGTTGTTGTAATATCTCCGTAATGGCTTACCCAATGTTACTGATCGATACAGGACTTTTCAATGTATTACATATCATTACACTTCACTATAGCATAAAAACGATAATTTAAAAGAATTAATTTAAACTCTGTAAAAGGGTTGTAGAGGTTGAGTAGTAACAATAAATTAACAAAATATAATAAAGTACACAGGTAATTTCGATAAAATATATGTTTTTATAGTTCCCATAAAATAGCAAACTATTTTCATAAAAAAGAAGACGTTGTCACGAGCTGGTCCTTAATAATCAATGTGAATATTAGTTTGTTTATATGTTACAATTTCGTGCTTTAACAATTCAATCAATCATCATGAAATTTACCATACACTTTGTCAAAGGTACAGAAAAGGTCATGTGTTTATCCACAAAAAAGTACAAGCAAGTGAAATTGCTAACAAACTCTCATAAAGTACATAAGATTTATCTAATCTGATATATAACATGAATTTATACTCTATGTTTTAAGGTTTTCAATATAATTTGCAAATTCGATTTCTATTCTACAAAAGCAATGCAGTTTGTCATATAACCATCAACAAATTAAAAATTTGTAATGTGATATTATGATTCACACTGCTTTCAGAATAAAATTCAGCAAACTCAAAGTCTGACTTGTGCGCCAAGGGTCCCATTACACTACAGAATATATTTGTGTTATTACAAACACAAACTGCAAGATTATAATTTAATAATTACTTACCCATTCAAAGCCAGTTCATCATCCAGTATTGATAGCTTAACCACATATGGATTAGCAGATTCTTGTTTTTTATAATTTACTAAAAACATTAATAACATAACCACATCATAACCTGAAACAAAACATTTAATATGAAGTAAGTATTATACTTTTCGCATCAGTACTATTTTTAAATGTCTATTTATTTGATAGTAATGCAACGCACCAGGAACTTGTAATGTTAACAAACGTGAAATTAATTCATAGGTGTAGTGGTGGGTTAAATCAATTTCAAATGTCTTGTTGATTTCTTTTGTTGGACTTGATAAAAATGTACATGATACTGCCAGGGGCCATAGACTAAAAAACAAGATTGTAGGAAACTAGCTATATGTTTGCAGCTTTGCTAGGGTTAATAGAGATTTAACCTCTCCCTCGGAAATAGTATGTTTGTTCTGGATGCTAGATGCCCTTTTCTGTACCTCTGGCAATGTGTAAGCAAAATTTTACGAGATCGGTTGAGTAGTTAAGGTGTGAAAGCATAATAATCACTTTAGTAGAATTTATCACTTAGTGACTGAATGTGATTAGATTTAAAAATAAACCTTGAAATATAAATAGGTAAGTATAGGCTTGTATAGACTTGAAAAGGATTTTTATCTTTCAATTATAAAACATTGCAAAACGACTGTTCATGGAAAATGATAAGGAACATTTGATAGTGATAGTTGAGACATATTTTTTCATATGTTTCTACACCTATTTGTATTAATGCTCATTGGTGACTATGAGGGATGATAATTATTGTAAATTTTGTTGCCATTTTAGTCAGAATTTGTAATTCTTAGCATACTATAATTTGACACTGATTAAGTGAATAAAAAAATATAAATAAACTAAATCTCTATTTCAAATGTTAATTATAATAAGAATTGTATAAATACATGATTTTGATAACAAATATAGCATAAGTGTAACTAAAAGTGGTTATAATGGTTATTCGATTCAGCTGAATATTGAAGTATCATAACACATAATGCCTGATATAATAAATACCACTTAAATACTATTAAATAATATATAATTGCCCTCATGTACACATAAAACACAAAAATTGACAATTGGAATGAAAAGACCGCCTCCATACTATTCTTTAAAGATCAATGAAGATCTATTTTACTTAAGTTTAGTTAATTATCAACACGTTTTGTGCCAAGCCAATTTTGCTTGACATGTTATGCAGGTCATTTCATATTTTGACTAAAAATTGATATACTATCGTGCAATGTTACATTACAATATTAATACATAAATAATTCTTTCGTTTTCAGAAGTTATCACATAGTGTAAATGTAAGTAGTGCAAGTATCACATCACAAGTGTGTGGTATATGTGACCGAAATTTCAAGGTTAACATGTACCACCGGTGGTACAAGTAACCTAAAAATCGAGCTTAACATGTGCCATCAGTGGTACATGTGGCATGGAACGTTTTAAGATCAATTGGTAAGAATGTATCAAATTCATTTTATACTAGCTTTTGCTAGCAACATAGCTGGCATTAATTTACAGAATCCCTCGAGAACAGTATATGTTCTCGGGATGATAAGGTACCTGTGTCATTTTCTGTACCTCTGACAATGTATATACAAAATTTAGTGATGAGTGTTTAAATAGTTAATATGTGAAAGCGTAAAACGAATGAACAAACCCACTTTCCACATTAATAATAACAGTTAAAATATTAAGAGATAGACTATTTGACAAAAGATATTGTTATTCGATTCAGCTAACTGATATTCATATTACACTTAGATTATGCTCATAAAGTCCATGATGAATTTGTTTTCTAAATTCATAACATAATAATAAATTAAGCTTTTATTACCATGCTGTTGCCTCTCTGTTGAAGTACTTAAAAGTTGTACCATTGGTTCGAATAGGGAATTCTGCATGAAATATTCAACAAGAGGATTGTCATCTATGTTTTCCAAACCGGTTACTATCACAAGTAGTATTTTTAACACCATTGATTTCAAACTATCTGGCACATCACCTATAAAATAAATATTTACAATAAACATATTAAAAAGTACAAAAGAATATATTATTTCATTTAAGAGTTTTAATTTTTGGTAATAATAATGATCTAATACTTTATTTATATTAATTACTATGTGTATGTTGTAGAACCTTCATCTTGTATTACAAGAAATTTTTGGATACCATAAACTCAATATTATTATTAAATTACTTTTCATTATTTAATTTAGAATCCTTGCTTATTCTCAGCCATTAATTTTTTTTATTATTTAGTGTAAGTAGAATTTCAAGCATGTTACAATAATTATGTTGTATAATTATTAACTGATTTATTGTGTAACTAATAAAAACTGCATCACTCTTTATTCACTATGCATCTTATCAAGTCAATACTTATTGCAATTTGTGATCTGGTGAAGCTATGCTGGCCCGTCAGGCCAAGAGCGTATAGTCAGTTTGAATCTTTTTTTTCTTGTGATATTGGTATACTTTCCATTATGGATCTCAGTGTAGACTCAAATAAAATGAAAAATTACATGTTGAGTATTTTTAATATGATAATGTTGAACAACTGTTCACACTGTGTATTACGAAATGTACATAACTAAAAAATAAATAACATAATGTTCAATTTATCAAGAAATAAACGAAATACATACCCGAAAGTATTGTGCTACAATGCTCAAAAAATTTTTGCATTTTGCTATCAGCATTGTCTTGCCCAATTAAAAGAACTGTGATATTTAAATTGGAATCTTGGCCAGCCCTTTGATAAATTGTCATTAATAGAGTACTCAACGTCTGCAGAGCATAAACCAATCTGATCAAAACAATAAAATAAAGTTAATTTTTATTCATTTCTATTATTATTATTTAGGTAATAATTATTAAATATATGTATTAAAATTACCTTATATGATGCTCTTGTCCTAACATCTCAATACACTGTGTGACCAATACGGTCATACTTTCTTTCATATTCATCAATTGTTCTACAGACAACTTTTGAATTTCTGCTTCCAGCTGTGGTATTTTAGGTTTAAGAAGGAAGAACTCATCCCAGAATGTAGGGTTTTCTGTTGTTAAGTCCTCTCCTCTAAAGAACGACTCATAAATCTGTACTACTTTTTCTTTTAAATGTCTTTTAGACCCAGAACCACTTCTCTTTCTTGTAGCCATTATTTTATATGTGTTTACTTGAATAAAACTGACAATATACCTTGTTTGTTTTTAAATGATCCTATTTATATTACACGTTGGTTAGGTATCACATATTTTTAGTGCTTTTCTAAAATGTAAACAAAAAATTAATAAGAAAAATATGAGACAAGATATGGAAAATAAAATTGTACTAACATTACTAAAATTATAAATCAGTTTCATTAAAAAAAAATGTAAACTGAAACAATTACATACCTAGTAAAAAAATAATAAATTAACTGCCCTGTACATCCAACAACGTAAATCTGTCATTTTGTCAACTTCAACTAGGGATGCGAACGATATATCGATATTTATAAAGGATCATCTTTTAAAAATGCTGTTATGATCATAAACACTGATATATTAACGTCGTTGTTAATATTTCTAACATCAACGATACATCGCTCTATATGAACGATGTTTTTAGTACGAAGTTTCATCATATGTAATGCTATTTATTACATTCGCAACTCTCTCACTGCCACAGTCACATGTAGGGATAAAATATTAGGTAAATAGATGTTTAAAGCATTGGTTTATTGTTTATCTTTGTTGAAACCCCTAACATGGAAGATGGTTCTGTATAAACCATGTTTTATCACTTGTAGTGCCATGTGTTGTATTCTTTGTAATTTATTTTAGAAGCTCGGGCTACGACTAACCAAGAACCGTACTACTTATTAGGCAGAACGTTGATAAAATTATTGTTTTTGAATTTCATTTCGCGAATTAAATAATAGTTATCTTTTTAAATGCACATTTTCTTCATACTTATCTTAGTTAAATTTTTTCCTCTTATATCATTCAAAATATCTATTTTCTCCTAATTGATGTTTTCCTTATTAAAAATATCGATTCTTTCATGAATGGTGTTGCATCCCTAACGTCAACACTAAATCCACAGACTGCTAAGAGGATATTTTGCGTATACCGCAGCTAACGTGCATCGAATCAAATTAGTGTCATTAATGCCAGCGTATACTATTTATATATTATTATACCTATGTATATATTACATTGATTGTGCAAAATGCTAATCAGAGAGAAATAAAAAATATTTTTGACATTGTCAGAGCCCGTGATCGGTAATTACGAATTATTGCTGATTATTGCATCTCATTAGGCTTAGTTTCCAGGAAAGTTTCGTTATTGTAACAAATTAACGTCTTTTATTTAAATCAAAACTCATTATACAATTCGTTACTTTGAAATGAGTTTAAATAGTTTGAGAGTATCAGTTTGATTCTATATCTTTTATGTAAAAAAGTTTTGTTTCAAAGAACTCATGATATTAATAGTTATAGTAATTAAATGAATCGTAAGTAATCGAGAAATCGTATACAAAAATAAAAAGGTATGTGTGCGATTCACATACGATAGAAGTGAAACTTCAGTAAATCGATAAAATAATGAGATGAATATATATAACAAAAGTAGGATAATTACAAAGTTTATTTGTTTAAAAATGAAGGTATTTTGATTAATTTTAAAAGATATTATTTATTTTATTTAACATATGTTACATAATTTATTGCTCAAGTTCCATATTTTCAGTTTCAACAAACAAGATATAAAAATACTCACAAACACTGTTAAATAATTACACACCACGCTGACTTCTTACTAAAAAACTGTAATACGCAGCCGCATACAGTGTACAGTAGTACACGTACTTTTCACATATACTAACACACGTTAAATGCTCAAATACAAGCAAGTACAGTGTGCAATATATATACACACCGATATTTGCTCCCTCGCTCTAGCTCACTATTTCACTTCAAAAATAGTATGTATATTTCTGTCTCATTCTTTGCCGGCTTCATCCTACACATTTTGTGTTTGAGCCTCTTTCCTGTCGTTTTTCCGTTGCATCCGGTTTGAAATCACGATTTGTAAATATCTTTCACTTCAATAACTTTAGCGTGTAAGGGTTACACTGCTGAGTCAAAGTTCTTTTACCGAATGAAGATATAGAAAAAATCCCCACGTTTTGATCTTCAAAAACACAGAAACCCACAGTTCTGTATTCTCTTACATACGGTGATACCACAAGAACATTTCTCACTTCCAACTTTTCTCATGATATTTTCTTTCACTGTCAATTCTAAATAATCTTTGGTATATACTGGGATTTGAACATATAGATCCACTTATGTTCCAAGCATAGAATACTTTGTAGTGTTAAATCGTACAATTAGATATAAATCGTGAAGGTGGAGCAGGCCCTCCCGCGCACGTTCCTCACCCGCTATAGCACAACTCCGACACGTGTTTTAGTGTGCGTGATAGTTGCAGCCAGTCGCATTCAGAATAATTTTGTTGTTAGTTGCATGTTATTGCTATTTTCGTTGTTTTCTTTTTATTGTTTTTTGCTTTTAATTCTTTTTCCTTTTATTATTGATATTTGTTATTATTAGTAGTTTTTATTAGAAAACCCATCTATTTCAAAAAATGATGTCTGTATGAAAAGTGCTTCCCCAGTATAAATAAATGTTTAGTACGAATTATTTCTTCTCTGCGAATTTATTTCATTTATAAAACATTATTGTAGCGATACACATAATAAATAAAGAGTATATGCTACAATATATTTTGTAGGTGGTAGAGCTACACTGAAGCTATTACTGGTTTCAGCATGAATGGGTCGGCTCGCCCGGGGTAGTACCACCCTCTCACAGAAAACCGACGTGAAGTAACACAGTGGTTGCACTGTTGCGTTTCGTTCGGTCAGTGAGAGAGCCGGAGGTTCACAAATTTAAAAGGCCGGCAACGCATTTGTGACTCCCTTGGTGTTGCTAGTGTATATGGACGGCGGTGATCACTTACAATCAGGTGACCCACCTGTTCGTTTACCCCCTATATTATATATAAAAAAAAGATATACCATATAGATAGAAACAAATACTCTATACAGTAGATTATTCAATTAAAGTACGCGATTACCCAAAATTCACCGATCAAATGTTATTGGACCTAATTATAACTGAATAAACACAGAATGTGGTGAATTGTTGTTATTCTAGCTTTGTCTATTACTTTATTATTCAGTTGCTATTGTTAATTTCTAGTTTTAACTTTTATTTTATTAAGCCACTAATCATTTTTTTTAATTGTCTGGTCATTTTATTTCTGATCCTTTGCATATAGTCTATATGTATGAATATCTCGTATGTATGTATTTGTCCACACATTTAACATAAATAGGTTTTTCTAAAATAACTGTCAAAGGGTATTTAATTGTAATTAAAGAATATTCAAACGGAGTCATAGCTTCATTTCACTTATAAAATCTTATGATATTAGCATAGGATAGCATAAAATGATGGTTGTACTGTCACATCCTTTTTACTTATTATAATAGGCAAATATCTTTTTGAAACACAATTAATTAAAACATATCATATTGTAAGTATAATATCGAGACAACTTAAGAATCAATAAATGCCGCTTTGAAATTCCTACAATAATATTTTGATTTTTTTTTTGTATTAACATCATGATCGTGCTATGCACAAGATCGAACTTGAGCTATATTTAGAGTGTACAAAACGTTTGACGTGGAATATAAGACTGCTTTGGCAGCATTACCACTCTCTCAATATGGAAAAAAGCATTTTTTGCAATCAGTTGAAGATTTTATAATTTTATTCTAGTTTTCACCAATATGAGAAATCCACATTTCGTTATTGTTGTCCTATTGTGATAATATTACATTATAATTAATTAATGATTCCTTAAATTAATAAATTTTCAAAAAAAATGTTATGAAATGTTTGTATATTTATAAATAAAATTTGTATTTAAGAATAAGAAATTGTATACAAAAAATCTATTAACATGTAATGTTTTGTAAAAATTACTGTTGGCGATTCGAAAGCACTAATCTTAGCGAATTCAGTAAGGGCTCTAATTCATAGGTACTTTTTAAAGTATAGATATAATTTTACTCCTTGATTTTTATTATTGAATTTTATCTAGCCTGGCAACAATAACCACAACTTTGGATGTAAAGATTCTCTGATATTTCGTCTGTGGAATTTCACGTTTCGTAGCGGTACATACATTTAGCGCTAGAAAATTGATTTCATTTTTGAGAAGATGAAATCTAAAAAACGGCATCATCGCTCCTCGTCAGAGGACTCTGAAGAATCTGAATTAACATTTAAGACTAGTAGTTCTTCTGGTAGTGAAAGTGATGGATCATCGGAATCGGAGCACAAACATAAAAAGAAAAGAAAACGTGCCGAATCTTCAGATTCGGAATCCGAATCTGACGAGCAAAAGCGTGTAAAAAAGCGTAAACATAAGAAAAAGAAGAAGAAGCATACAAAAAAGAAGCGTCGATCGGATTCTGGAGATGAGGGCCTTTCGGAAGGTGGAGAAATTTCATCAATTAGCGAAGGTGAAATAACATCAAAGAAGAAACGAAAACATAAACATAAGCATAGCAAACGCGCTCGGAATAGCTCCGCTAGCGAAATAGGTGAGTTGGTTTTGCGCAAATATATAGGTATAATATACACAATGACAATGCGAACATAGGTACGTGATAAATGGGACCGATTGATAACCGCGCAAGTTGAATTCACGTAATTCTGTGTGTGGTTTTGTACATACAAACACGTATGCATTATGTCTAAATGAGACCAGAGAGTAAATAAAGCGAGCGATTGTAAATATGAATACATCAAGTTATATGTATTTCGAAAACTGATCGAATTTATTTTCTCATACACATTCTCACTTCATTAAAATGTAATGCGGTGTCGTTTGTTTAACGCGTCATTTTTTTTGTTCTTACTCAAAATATCAGGCTCAACTTTATGCTATGAAGTCCATACTGTAATGTTTTTCTTAGTGAGACCACATAAAATATAAGCTTAGTATATCATATTGCTCAGAAGTTTAAGTAGTATTTGGGAAATTAATTAAGTTTAAAAAAATATATTTACTCTGTTAATATAATGACTTGGTTTTTCAAAGTTTCTCAATATTTCTTCCGACTCATTATTTTTATACACTATAAATATATATTGATAATGTATAACACATATTACGACTTATATGTTATATAAAACAAAGTTCTCATAAACTAACCACAGGATTTTGATATCGTTTTTTACTATTATTTACCACTTTTTTTAAAGTTGGAATATATAGTAGATGTAGATGTAGAATAATACATTGCATTGCCTCTTGTTATATTTTATATATGTATATTGTATTTTATGATGCTAAGTTATTATTAAATTGTTCTGTATGGAATTATCATAATTGTAAGGTTGATTTTACAATTCATTTTATTTGAGATTTGGTTAGTTTTTAAACATTAGTTTTGTGATTAACTTACATTAAAATGATTTTGTAGTCAATGTTCATGGTGGGCTGGATAAGATTAGATTGAGACTGGAATTAGTGTTTCAATCAAGAAAGAAATTAACCATAGAAAATTTGTTTTTTTATAGGCCTTAGTATCAATGAGCATAAATTAACCATTCAAAAGTTTAATTTCTCAAAAAGTAATTGTTTCCTCATGTTTCTCTTCACCACTTCCTCTCTCACCCCTTTCATACCATCTAAATGCAGCTATATTGTCTACAGTTCAACCAAATATCCTTCTAAAATCATTAGTTTTATTCCATTTTGTTTTATGTATTGTCTTTGTGTAAAAAAGATCTATCTACAAATTGTAATGTTTTTCAGATTGAGCTTAGAAGGCCTTTTATCATATTTCTTTGATTTAGTTTTGATCGTAAATATAAAAAATAGCTTTACTCTGAATTCGTGTGAGTCGTGGAAGTATAGCAAGTATTACTTATCTATATTTCAATATATAGTTAAAATAATGTCTTGTTTATAGCTGAGGAACATGTGCAACGGCGTATACACAGTGTGGTAAAAGAGCGTCGAGGGTCTTCTGAAGAGGCAAATAATCCACCACGTACTTATTACCAGTAAGTTTATATTTTTAATTAGCTGATGCCCATAGCATCATTCTCGTGAATATGGTTTGCTTTTATGGGATCAATATATTTTATCTGTACTAACTGGTGATATCCCAGAGCTTCAATTATTAATTCAATACAGGAACCTCCGATTGAAGTTAGTCTTCCAAATAACACTCTTGTTTTGATATATTACTATAAAGGAAAAAAACTTTATGAGATATATATCGGAGTTGTAAGTCATAACTTGTAAGAACTGCAGTGCACTACTTTCTACTCCAAACTTATCAGATAAAAAGTGAATGAAGTGAAACAAGCTAGTACCATTTTTTACAGTTATCCTATGACATAAAAAAGCTCATTCAGAAATCATCTCACATGTGTTTCATGGTTTTTGAAATTTTCCTGCCCTTTTTACAGATGGTCTCATTTGGGTGAGCTCTTTCTCATGATGTCAATGAGTTTCGAAAATATTAAGACAGCACTTCTAAAATTATATGTTTATATTTATTATTATTATTTACATTATTTTTACAAATTCAAGGATCAATCAAATATTTTTGATTTTCATTGTGGTTGACGTGTTTAAACTTTAAAACTTTAGATTTATACATTACCTGACTTCAGAAAACTTGTGACTAATAGAGGAGGGCTCCTATTCCCTGAACTTAATGTGTAACACAATCTATGCATGGTCAAAAGCTGCTAAATTGCTATTTACAAAATAAAATTTCCTTGTTAAAAACTCTACTTTTAACTAGTCTCATTTTGAATTGTTGTACTAACTAGCACAGTGTGACTACTAATTAATGGTATTGTAGGTTTTTTTGTGTTCATAATAATTAAATAGTTTTTCAATTTTTTTTATTATAATGTAATTTGAATTTGCGACATTCCAATCAGATTAATCATCCTGTGTGATATTTCTATTATTAACTGTAGGCTGTGTTATATTTTTTACTTCAATTACTTTAATTAGTCCAAACAAAACAGTCACCTACTTTAAATTTCACTTCTCAAAATCTGTTTATTTTTAAATTTCTTGTATGTATAGAAATAGTCATATGACCAAGTTGATATGATGGTTCACACAATACATTATTTGAATTGTCTGATATTCACTGACACTTTAGAAATTTGTATTCATTACTGTTTTTTTTAAGAATTTACTGAGTAGTATCCGGTATGTTTGTTTTACGAATGAGATGTATGCCTAAGGTTGAGATGTATGAAAAGCAGAAGAATAAAGATAACTTATTCTAAATTCAAATTTAACATATTTTTAGAAAAGAATATCGAAGATCCGAGTCAGTTGACTATGAGAGAGAACGTGAAGTGCAGAGATTCTACCGTGGCTCCAGCAAGGATCGTAGGCAGGCATATCATGAACATTATAATAGGGAACTCAGTGACAGGTTATATGTCAATGTCTTTTCCTTAGATTTTATTGTAATATTAGATTATGATATCTGAAATAGTTAATTCTTATGATTAGTTTCTATGTAGCTAAAATAATAGATGATATGTTTAAATGCGGTATTCTTATGAATGAGGGATAATTGCTTAGAAAGGGTGGTGGTAGTCCATCATTAGTGGTAAAAATATTGTCACATCAAGTTTTGCTGCAAAGTAATAGTGTTCAGGCTACAATGTTCCAGTCAAAGTCAAACACTGGAATTTGAGAGGTTTTAATACAGATATGTTAACTAGGCAACAATCTTACAGAAATATTTCTTTTAATCACAATTTTACTGTGTTTCTTTCCAACTGTCATTTGACGTTTGGAAGGTAGAATTCGATTTCGGAGCTTTTGTACCATATTTCTAATATTTAAGTTTTGGAAAATTTCCTAAACCCAAGATTTTATTTTAATATTCTTCCGTAAGCAATACCGTCATGCAATCGCTTGAGACATAAATTAAATATTTAATATTATCTATTTACTAAAGAATTGCATTTTCGTTATGTGTAATTTTGAAAATGATGAGTTTCGAACATATTTTTTAAATTATTAAACTTTTTTGGGTTCTGAATAAAATAAGAACTAATGATTTAAGGTGATTTCATAAATAGGTTAAATGTAATATTAAAGTCGTTTAACTTTTTCTCCTCGAATATGATAAAAAGGTTAGGAAGAAAGTATGATTTAATGATGATTTGGATGTGAAACTGTAATTAATTCAAAAGTGATCTTATGTTATTCAATTAGTTGAAAATTGCATGCTGTTTGTGATTTTGTGTTATGTAATACATTAAAAGGGTAATACAATTGAATCTATATACATTGCAGATACACATCATATCAGCAAGACAAATACGATAAGAATAGAGAGAGGTATGGCCAAAATTCTCAGTATAATCCACCCGTTGAGGAACATGACAGAAGAATCAGAGACTACAATGAATTCAAAAGGTACCTGTAGTCACTTTTTTACTGTAGATGTGCTATAGGCATTTTTTTTAAATATTTGTTTAGAGATTGTATGTTGTGATAATTTTGTTTTTAATTCTCGAACTTTTTATTATGTCTGGACCATTCTAAGAGTCATTTTTTCTAACCAAAGCAGTCAGCATGGATAGATCCCATGAAGATACTTCTTAAAAGTTCAGTCCATATATTTTTATGTGTTTAATTATTATTTCTCAGGAATCCAAGATATGAAGAACATAGACCTCCTGATGAAGAATTCCAACGAAGACCAAGGGAAGACGCAAACCATTCCAGACAGGAACCACGAGGTATGTATGAATAATCATCTAAAGAAATGGGAGGGAATTTAATTAGTTAGTTAAGGGGTTTGCTGTCACCCAGAAACTAAAAAAAAAAAGAAAACTTCCGGGAGTCAAATTGTCCCGTTATAAGAAAGCTAAGCATTCCCCAGCCTATAGCAATGTTGATAACAAATATAAAAAAAAACAACTTGCCAATAAATTAATTCTTATTTATAATTGACACCAAACAAATAGGTTTTGGAGAAACCTGGCAACTTATCTATAGGAATCGTTTAGATCAGCGTATCCCATTTTAGGAACTACTGGACGAGACAATGGGCTATTTGGTAATCCTACAATATTCAATTTTTTTTATTACAGTATTCAACAGATATAACTTTTATGAGGAGAGGGGCCAAAAGAGACGAGAGTATGTTGAAAATAGGGAAAGGTTAGTAATAACTATTTACTACTCATTGCTATATGTTCACCAAATCAACAAAACCTATTTCTTTTATTCTTGTATCGAGAATCTAGGGTTTGTTGGTCATGATCTATCTTCTTGTGATCCGTTTTATGAGGATTATGATCGAATATTAACATAAATAAGGATTTAAAAACAGTTATAGAAATATGTGTGTCCTATTTTATATTTATAAGTGTTATTCGTTGGGGTTAATATAGCAATACCAATATAGCAATTATTATAACGTGAATTTCAGAAATAATTTTATTCGTTATAATTTTACAAACGTTAAATCCGCCATAAAATCATAACGTATTAAAAACAAAATATTAAGAATATCGATTTTAGATAACAATGAAAACAAATGAGGTACTGTGATTGGTCGAATATAATCACGCGTCAATTTGGTAAACGAAAACGTAACTATATCGAAGTGTATTTCATTGGTTGTAAATTTCAGTTTTTGTAACTCGATTCGTAGATTTTCGCGATCATTGCGAAATGTTATTTTTGCTATATCAATGATTGGCCCGTATTAAAAACAAAATATTAAGAATATCGATTTTAGATAACATTGAAAACAAATGAGGTACTGTGATTGGCCGAATATAATCACATGTCAATTTCGTAAACGAAAACTGACTATATCGAAGTGTATTTCATTGGTTAAAAATTTCAGATTCTTTTTTGACACAAATCATCAAGTTATATTGTGAATACGTGTCAGTTTCATTTATAAATATTTAATTTGTTATTACCAGTTATAATGCAAATAAATCCCCGTTTATTATTAGTCACAATGTAATTTTAACACGCAAAATTACATACTTAATAATGAGATTCATGCGTCATTTGTATAACAGATATTCCGGTAAACTGTTTTAGCTGTCATTATGTTAATTCTAGCTTTTGCTCGCGTCGATGTATCCCTCGGGAAAAGTATATTTTTTCTATGTGCAAGGTACCCTATTTTTTTTTCTATACCCTTGACAACGTGCATCCAAAATTTCATTATGTTCTGCCAAGTAGTTAGGCGTGAAAGCGTAACGAACAAACGTACAAATAGAAATGGCAATAATTCTCATTTTTAATCGTTATGTGTCGTTATGTGTGCTTAACTATAAGTCGGTGCATTTACTTTAGGCGTGTTCCATCTGATACCGACCGAATCCAGGAGAGGGAATATCCAGAAAAGAAGGAGAGATTCCGCGAAGAACCCTACGCTCCTGGAAGGTACGTAGTCTACTTTCCAATCTAAATGGTAATAATAATAACTCATGATGAACAAGTCAGTGCAATAATATAGATTATTAAAAAAAACTTTCGATATACATTACAGTCTGTATTGTATAATGTACTTTACGGTCGATAATTGCATGCGTGCACTGACTATGTAGTTTACCCGCGAGCTTAAACAACTGTATTTATTTTTACAGTGACTACTACTCTACAGAAAAATGTCTTGATCGGAAAATGTCGGTGTTGCAAAGATATTTTAGTATTTGCACGTTAAACGATAATCCCTATAGGAATTTGTGAAACTTGTTCTTCATTCAACGGATTAGAGAATGAATACGAATTATTTGGTTGTACGAAATATCATTGAGAACACAAGGACACGGATCTGATGTCACGTCCGCCCGAATAATATTATATTAATAGTCGTAAATAATGTTCCCGTAAGGTATAAATTATAAAAGAACATTCTAGAGAAGTTATTCAAATAATTGTCCACAAGTTATGTGGTGGTTGGTATTGGTGGTGGTAAAGACAGTGGTGTCTACGTGCCGATGGTTTTTTATTAGAAACGGAATGTTTTACGTATATTCGGATGTAAAACTGACTCCTGATTTTTGACTGTTGCTATGACTCTTATGGAATATTTTATAGAAGATTATTTTTCAAGATATCTGACTCGGTTATTCTTATATAATCTTTCAATAACACTGATTCATTATTAAATATGACAACAGATATGTGTTATTATAACCACTGTGATATAACAAAATATTTGTACGAATGACTGTTATATATTTCGATAATGTAGAGAATTAATTGATAAATAATGTCATGAATAAAAAGGCAATAAGATAATAAGCCCAAGTATCAAAAAGATATTTACATCAAGAATCGAGACAGTTAAATACATATGAATCAAGAAGAATTAACTTGATAAGAGAGAAATATGATGTGAATAAAGAGACAAAACATCTCAAGTATCAAATATACATTTACTTCAAGAAATAACTTGAAGTTGGAAATCTTCACAATTAAATCTTCAAAGTAAATTAAATGAGTAAAGTTATAATATAATTAATGTGTATACGGACACACATTGAGATTTTTTTCTATAGATACTGTGAATACGCTGGGACTAATCAAAGAAAAATGTTAAATCAGAAATTGTTGCTGCAGTTTGATGTAAAAAAAAAATTACAATGAAAATTATTTTGTATGTTCTGAATAATTCTAGAATAAACTGACACACACATGGACTAAAAAACCTGATTCTTTACAACACATTTTTAAACTCTACGAAAATTTTGAGCAAGGTTAAGATTACAACGAAAACTAAGGACTGGATCTAAGAAACTATCGCAGATACGTCTAACCAATAACTAATTGGTTATTAAAATGTCTGAAAGCGCAGAGATAAGACTATAGATTCTGCATTAGATACAAGAATGTTAAAGAAAACCATATTATAATGAGTGAATTTACAAAGGAACACAAATATACAAAACATTATATATCGTGATAAAGATAATACCATAGATTCTGCATTGAATATAAGAACGTATAAGAAAACCACAATATAGTGAGTGAATTTATTAAGCCATCATCATAAATCCACGATCGGATAACGCCCCGATAGGTATTCGACCGTCAAAACATCGTATATGACATGAGTAAGGGTAAGTGACCGATTTATAGGAGTGTCAAAATAATTGGGTTCTTCGTGTCGAAGACTACCTGAAAGATTGCAATTGCAATGAGTAAAAGTTAAGCAAAATGGATACTACTAGCGTCTGTTCTTTTATTACGAGGTCGAATGGTATAATAACAATTATATTAGATTTATGTGTAAATTAAATTATTATAAACTTTATTCGTATTAAACATTCAATTATAGTAGATAAAATACAAACCGTGGTAAAAAACATAATGTATTCATTATCAGGGTTCGAATTTTTTTGAAATTGTAAAAAAAAAAAACTTATTGTATTAGAATTCTTGTAACGTGTGCTATTATATTTTTAATTTATTTAAAGCTTGTCAGTTTGTGTTGAAAACGCATAATAATAATGGCATTCTTTAAATGACACGCCTTTTGTTTTAATTTTAGAAATAATTGTAAATATTATCATTTGCAGACCTCGTGAAGTGCGCCGCGATAGACCACCGATTAGACAAGAAAAGCCTCATGCTCCACCACTTCATGGGTATGTAAATAATATATACATGAAAGTGCAGAGTTACTATAGTTCAGAGATTTTAATGTTGTTTAGTTTAAAGTATAGTCGAGAGTTTAATACAAAGCAAAGTTAAAATATTATAGGAATTTAAAATTGCCATTTATTTGTCTTTCATTTATCTCAGTGTTATACATATAATGTAATACATATTTTTACATAAATTTGTGTTCTTCGCATTCATTACTAGCTGATACTCGCGACTTCGTCTATATTATTTATTATCTTAACAATATATTTTAGTTACAGAGAAGAAAATACTAAAAAGAAATTTAAAATAAATTCTCCGTCCCATTTCCCTCTTCTGCGCATGCGTACCACACCGTTCGCCCCCACTTCATACATCGCTGAACGCATAATCATAGCTGTAAAAAATATTGGATTGTATGTACCGAATAGCATCGTTATACAAATATGTTTATGAAACATTCTCTCAGAAATCCACCAAGACCTAGGAGTCCAGATGAACGCTTCAGGGATCGCAACAGAAGACCGCAACAAGAACCTCGGGAGGAAAGGGAGGACCGCTACAGGGAGAGTCGTGGGGACGAACGCAGGGGGCATCCTCCGAGGAATGAGGAGCGAAAGCCGGATCGATCCCGAGATGATAGAGATGATCCCAGGACCCGTGAGAGGAAGTCCAGGTGGCTTACTGTTCTAATACACTTACAATCGCTTGATAATTGATTATTATTCACAACAAGGTGTCACCCAAGATATAGATAGACCCCATGAAATTTAGTAAAAGCTTGTGTTGGATATTACAAACAGTCACTTTATTTTATTTTGGTATAAAGATAATAAACAGGCTTACTGTTAGGGGGTCCAAACCTTCTATTGAGAAAATAACGTAATATATATAACGTTATGTAGACTTATTTTTTAGAATAAGCGAAGCGAGAATATCGTGAAATGACCTCAGTGGCAAAGAGTTTAAACACCGCGTTGATTAATTTAGGTTCCAATTCCTTTATTGAACGGAAACTTTAAGTGAAGCTTTTCGTCAACCTTAAAAGTTGCCTGATTTGAGCCTGATGTTGAGATGTTTTTTTATTATGGGGATATTATTTTATGGCACTGTGGCACTGAGAAAAAAATGGGTGTATGCTTATGATCTCACGATAGATGTCAAAATTTATAAATAAACACATAAAATTTCGTACAGATTTATCAATATGTAAGTATATGTATATAAATAAATACAACTCTATATTTAAATACGCACTATATATACACGTGAAATATTACACTAATTAAAAACACACATAATTATTATTATAGTAATCATAAAAACGTAATAAATGGAATGAAGCACTCCTTGTCAGATAGTAAACTTAGTTGTTAATGACTGGTTCCGAGTAAACCCTATTCAGCGTTACTAGCCCGAGCGAGACGGTTACTTTAATCATGCATAAATACGCCTATATAAGTTTTCACTATAAAATATGCATTTTGAGATCTGGGTCTTAAATAATCAACCGTGGGGTTAAGCCTTATATTGTTCACGAGTATCGTTTATATTAATATGTCATAATTATTGTAGGTTTCACTTCTGCCGCGTGTGAATTGTTCATATGTATTTTTTATTTAATTTAATTTTAATAGCAGATTTTGTATTATATGAGTGTACATTAAAATGTAACTTGTAAAATAGATCTTACGAATTTTCTGTTTTCGAACCGGTCATTAGTTTTCTCCTATGTTATTGTAGGACTTTTAATATAGCTTGGTTACTTCGGTTATTACGTTACATGTTACCGTTCGTTACAGATTTACAGATGCTGAGGAAGGTAAGGACTACAAATGGGGCAAAACAGAGATAAAAAAAGAAGTCGACAAGGGTCAAAGTGAGAAAGAGAAGCCAAACTTTGGTCTGTCCGGGAAATTGACCGCCGACGCGAACACCGTCAATGGCGTCGTTATTAAGTACACTGAACCAGATGATGCTAAACAACCGAAGAGGCGTTGGAGGTATTGTTCTCTATATCTATATATAACCTAGTTTATGTCCGCGGCTTCTTTCTATTGCGTTAATGTGTTGATGTAACCCTCGGGAACAGTGCATTTTTTCTGGATTAAAAGTGCACCATATCTTTTAATGACATCGTGTATACAAAATTTCATAATGATAGCTTGAACGAATAAAACGTAATAAACAAACAGATATACATTCCTTATATATTTTAGGTACTGAAAAAAAACTCTAAAAAGAAATTTAAAACCAAATTTTATCAATTTACTTTTCCTCTCCTGCCCGTGCACAACACACCGTATGTCCCACTTTGTACATCGCTGAACGCGTAGTGCTTATAAAAATCGTACCGGAAAGAAATAGTCGTTAAAAAACGAATCCCTCTAATATCAACCAACAAACCAATCACTCCTATGAGGTAGTGTATCACAAATATTAGCCTGAGAGAGACCCATTATAGGGTCATAGGCTTTTTCCCGAAGGAAAGTATACGCATATTCACCGCGCCAGCTCACGACGTATTGGCGATTTTAAATTCTGAGAAATCCACAGATCTATATTTTCCCACATATGATGGTACTAACAAACATTTCTCAGGTTAAGGTTTCCTCGCGATGTTTTCCTTCACCGTCACCCGGTCGTGTTATCCATTTAAATTAGCAAATGTACGCGAGTTTCGAATAATTCGTTGGTACGTACCGGGGTTCGAACCTGCCGACAATGAATTAATACTCCGTCGCTCAAATCGCTTGACCATTTTAATGACTGGAAAATCAATATTTTGCCCTTAAAGTTAATTAACATCAATTTAATTAAAAATACTAGCGAACACAATTCAATAGGCAACCCGACCAAAACATATCGTCCTTTCGTACCAAAATTAAAAAAATAATATATATATATTTTGATTATATACTTGATGAACGTAGGGATTTTGCAGTAGGATCTTAGCCCCTCGGCTGATTTGTTAAGACCCGGATCTCAAAATGGAGGATTTTAATTTCACAACATCGTACATTATAAATTTCATGGTTTAGTAAAAATGTACAAATAAAATAATAATTTAAGAAATAAATTTAACATTGAAATTATTATTTTACAATACCTAATTAGCTATTTTTAAAATTTTGTAACAAATCAAGTATTTTTTTTAAGCTTATGCTATCAACAGCCTGTTGACATGTGTCTTATGAGGTCTACATTTGTTTGTATGCAACTTAAACCTTTATGGTTTTGGACAGTCCAGGGGTTGTTAGACTATTATATATATATTTTTTTTTTTGTAGATTCTACCCGTTTAAAGGTGATAAGGCGTTACCAATTCTTTATATCCATCGTCAGTCTGCGTTTCTGATTGGTCGCGATAAGAAAGTGGCGGATATAATGTTGGAACATCCGTCAATAAGCAAGCAACACGCGGCGCTACAGTTTCGCGCTACGCCTTTCACTAGAACAGATGGGACACAGGGCCGTCGTGTCAGGCCCTATATTATAGATTTAGGTGAGTAAAAAGACTAAATAAAAAAATATATTGATAATACTATATAATACAATACGTTGTCTACGATGTGTGTCAGTCCATAGATGTTCCTATGCAAATATTTCCTCCCGATAAGACTCTCTTCCAACAACTTTGGGTCATCTCCATACATTGACTCTTCCATCATCTAATTTAAGACAGAATCCTGACTCATCAGTAAAGAATACTTTTCGCCAAGTATCATCATTGAAATATCAGTGCGAACAAATAAAGTTGTATCAAGTTACTCGATGACCTGCGGTGAGCATAGGGTCTCTGTCGTACAAGTACGTCCCTATAACAGCCGCCTTTTAATCATTCTGATGCTAAATGTGACTTGTGGAACTTTCTGCAGCCTGTTGTGTATCTAGGAAGAAGTCGAAGTGCGGGTTCTGAGGACACTGCTTACAATAAATCTGTCGTCCTTCTCTGTTGTTACTCTTTTGTGCCATTGTCCTTTACGTCTTGTATAATCTCCAGTCTATCGGTGTCGTTTAGCGTTGCGAAATATTACATACTTGAACACTCATAATGTTTGAGACACTTTTTTAAGTGTTACCATTTTCTATTGAAAGTTACAGTTTATACACCTGAGTATGTATGTAACTCTATACCAATGAGTGTATATATAAGTAGCCAGAGAAAAAACAATTAAATACTTCTTCCTACTGTTTCTCGACCGATTTTTTTTAATAGATGTCAAGTATGCTGAACCGTTCGGGCCCAATTCATAGAAACAGGTAGTGCATTCCATAATTGCACGCAAAAATTACAAATTTTAATGTATTTATTTGATAGATTCAGCAAACGGTACGTTCGTAAACAATAAGAAGATTGAACCGCGACGTTACGTGGAACTATTGGAACGTGACGTGGTTAAGTACGGGTTCTCTCAGCGCGAGTACGTGCTCCTCCACGAGAACAGCAAGGATGATGCCCAGGACGACGACAACCAGGAGCCTCCCGCCCTCGGTACAGGTGTCACCACCACCGACCAGATCAAGCAGGAGAAGAGAATTAAACAGGAGGCTGCTGCCGATGGAGAATAAACACTGGCTATTTGGACTAATAAATACTTTAGCATTTAATTTCGTTTTAATTTATGTAAGTCTAAGCAAGATTCGTAGTGCAGTTGTGCATATTGTATTTGCAATGCTTTCCTAATTGGATGTGAAATGAAAACACATGTTGATATATTTATAGGTTTAATTAAGACATAGTTAATTTCCAATTTATTTCATACATTTTGTTACTATAAACGTCATAAAGACGTGTAATAATCACGCCTTAAAAATATTGTTTAAATAAGGCAAGATATTCATTAGCTGCTAGTAATAAATGCACTCTTATATTTTGTCCATATGTTTTTTTTTTATTTTTATTTATTAACACACCAGTAACCATAACATGACGTTCAGTAATAATTATAAAACTCTTTTTTTTTTTAATACTAATATGTACAAAGTTTATAAAGAATATTTACAACTATCTAAAAATAAATAGTTTTAAACAAATCTATTATTAGTATATTATTATGTTATCAATCGGTGGAGAAATTTACATATCAGTGAAAGAGATTCCCTAATAATATCACAGTTTAACATATTCGCCGCTTATATAGTTATGAAGTCATATATGGCTATACACTTTACAAGGTAACCTACGACGTGGGTACTTCACACACACAAGACAAAAATGTTCTAAAAAAATGCAAATATACTTATATAAAGACCAACATGATCTATTAAAGTCTTGTTAACTGCAATTAATTTCTGTCCAGAGACTAAAAAGAGTCGTATCAGCTAATTTTTGCAATAATGAGTTGTATATTTATTCGAAGTAAAGAAAAAAAGTACCAATATTTTTTTTTATATTTACCTATGAGCTTCCATTCTCTAATTTTACATAATCTAAGAACGAAATAAACGTACTTCGCTAAAGCTGTTGACTTATATCCAGTTTTCATTTTACGTCTTTTTCGGTACGACACCTAAATATACTAAAGTGAAACTTTTTACACCGCCTCACATTTTTTCGTGCATCTGTCGCAAGTTGTATTACAGCTGGCCGCGGAGTAGGGGTAAAGTGAAAGTAAATAATTATTGTGTTCAGTTTTTAAAATGTTACGGTCCAAAAAAAGTTTCACTTGCATCGTGGTTTCATAAAACCACAGATTATTTTTTGTGTATATGCGAAAAAATTAATTTATTTTATAAAGAGATCATTACATGGGTTCCCTGGCAGTGGGTGGATTAAAATGAAGTCTTAAATAGGTAAGTATCGAAGTCTATATCAATGCCGGATCGATCCTGTTCTGAATGGGATTATAGTCGCGTTGGGGGGGTCACCCGTTACTGCAAAGGGAAAGGGTTAGTCTTATTCATACGGGGCCTAAATGCATTTTTTAATGTATCTTCGAATAAAAAAAAATGTATTTTGCTACTACATTGGCCCTTGGCACTGGGTGGGTTAAAATGGAGTCTTAAATAGGTGAGTATCGAAGTCTATATCAATGCGCGACCGATCTCGCGACGAAGTGGGCTGCGGGTCGCGGAACCAGCCCGCACCGCGCGCCTCCTCGCAGAGTGACGCGCGTTTCGCGATCCCGTTCCGAAGGGGGATTATGGTCGCGTTTGGGGGTCGCCCGTTACTGCGAAGGGACAGGGTCCTGCAGAGCGGTGGCTTGATCAGTCTGTTCGGTGCGACGCCAACGATGCTGTGCCGCGAGAACGGCGCGTACGAGCGCGGCGTCCTCGGCACCTCGTACCCGTCGCGTATAGTTCCCGCTCCGCTTGTCGAGTCGCTATCGTACATCAACTCCAAGTACTTCGGTGCACGTTCCGGGAGTAAACAGGACGGCTCCATCTCGTGCTCCGGGAAATCATCTGTAAAATTAAACGCTTATTCGAACAGACAACTAGATTATTTTAAACGGATACCCGTGGTTTCTTTTGCGTCGTTTATCTTTTCAATATATATTTTATGTACAAAGGAAAAAACATAAGTACCAAACCTATGGTCCCTTTTCTCCACTACGAGTGAACACACGTCACTTTACTAATATTGTTTACAAAAAATGTAGATTTTAAAATCTTCATATTAAATGAAGTTATTGTGACAATATCCTTTCAGATAAGAACCAAAGAGTCTAAGAAGTACAACGACAAAAAAAAGATATAAATATATCCAGTAGGTTTTGACTGACGATCGCAGAACAGCAGACCTCTTATTTTACACGATAGAAGATAAGTTTTAACGAAATTTTAAGACATTTGTGTATTAATTTATAAACTTTAACGGCTTTTTACATAATATACTCCGCTTATTATGTACAATTATGTACAAAATTAAGCGCATAAAACACTCAACACTCTAAGACGTTATAAATGCTCTATGAAAAGTTCTATTCAATATGGCCCCATTTTGTTAAAATACTAAAGTCACCAGAAAACTACTAACTTTATAATACGAAACAATTATCCATTTGATAATGACAGCAATAATAAGAATTGGTTGGTAAAATAAATAAGTAGGATAAAATATTTAATAACACAAACCTAAGCGAGCGTTAGCATTTTCATCCAACAGGTAGCTGCGGTTGTCGACTGCATCTGAACGTGCATTTCGTGCATAAATAAAGGAAAGTTAGTCAATATTATTTACGTAAAAGTACGTATATTAAATACATGAACATGCTATATTAGTTTTAAAAGAAAATTTAATTCATTCACAATATTGTTATATACGGACATATCGAAATGCACATAAAGTAAGTAAAGGTTCATAAACAACATTAACAATAACATAATCTTAATGCGCATAAGTTATGAGAGCTGATTGAGAAGTAAACTCACCATCTGGCAACAGCGTAAGATAATTGGGAAGGGGCGCGGGCGTAGCGGCGAGCGTGATGTTGGGCGAAGTTTTGTCTCGCAGCGCCATCACTAATTCCAAACAATGTCGGAAAGTAGGGCGCGTCTCGGCGCGATAGTTCCAGCACTTTTGCAATAATTCGTACCTATAGATTAATCAATATTGTTTTAAAAGCAAGTAAAATTCCCGTTTTTATTCTTGATAGAATTACTTGCTTAGTGATATTTTGTTCACAACAACTAACACTGAGCTAAAATTCAAAGAAGATAACAGGAATCTTAACCATGGATTATGGCCTCCTCGAATTTTCGAACATTTCTAATAGGAAAAGAAAATAACATCCGAGTTTTCAAACAAACATCACACTCAAAAAGCACTTCTTATTTAACCTTTTAACATAAAAAATCTTTTTAAAATATGATTCGATGCCTCCACATCTTTGTTACCTTGGGGCATCCTGACATTTATTTACGATCCTGACTACGCATTACAATGTTCATTGCTACATTAATAATTTCGATTAATAATCGAATAAACCAGATGTCGCCCTGGTTTTTACCAAAAACTTCATATACTTCAAATAACAAAGAAGATAAATCACTGAATTACATTATTTATTATGGTAGATATTTATTAGTAAAGGTTATTTGTCATAATATTGTACTCACAATACTGAAGGGCAATTTGGTGGTCGGTCGGGTGTTCCTCCAGCGCGTACGTAAGCCAGTACTTGACGGTTGGTTCGTGCGGGGTAGGGCTGCTGTCCCAGCGACAGTATCTACGTTCAATAATTCGTTTCTTTTATTATTACTTTTATTTTAAATCGAACATCGTACATAGTGTGTAATAATGACGAATACGTAGTTTCGATAGGGGGGAATGGTCACAAAGCAACTAGAAATGGTATGTAAGTAAATCTCGGAATACAAGAAAATAGATTGATGCTATTATTAGAATTGTAAGGTGCAACGTCAAAGTAATATGACGTCATAAATGTCTAAACGATTTTGATGCATTTCTCGCCGCTTTGACATTTACACAGTTCATCAAAGTTATAGAAGATACGTAACAATCTTCACACAAATAACTTTTTTTTTGTTGGTAATATTCGTCTGTGTATTATTACCTTTGTTCTTCTAAACTACTTGGTCGATTTTTGGTACGATTTTCACAATTAAAAATAAATAATTAAATGTTCATATTTAAACTGTAAATATCTTCTTCTTTTTAGCCTTATCCCACTTAAGTAAGGTCGGTACAACATGTTTGTTATGTTGTGATTTATGATTTGGCTTAATTTTTACGATCAGCCGCGCGCGCCTCACATCAACCCTCCTTGGGATTATCTTTTAGTACCACTATATGTGGGAAAAATAGGTAACTATTGATTTCTCTTCATTTACTACAATGGCCTGGGCCGAAGAAATGATTATATTAGTTGATTCCTCCAAGCAAAAAGTTTTGCCCAACAGTGGTACACATGCAGGCTGACATTATGTAACATGTGATATAAACGGGTAACGCCACCGAAATTATCATTTTTGTCTGTAGCAAATAATATCAAAATGTCGACATCAATTTCAAAAGAAACTCAAATATTAAAACTCTTATGATGGTTGGTTTAATTTTTACATCATGCATGTTAATCTTTTAGCTTTACAATATTTATGTCGATGTCTAGCTTTGGAAGTCTATTTATTCAGTTTGAGCTTTACTACCGTTTAAGATGTATGATTTACTTGCTGTATTGTAATTTTAGGCAACAGTTTACTAGCCAGCTTTAGACTGCATCGTCGGGTTTTTACAATACAATTAATTGTTACAAAACATAAAATATTAAAATTGTAATAGAAAAATAAATCCAAACTGTAAATATCTATTAATCTTTAAATTAATATTGCTTTTTATGTCTGTCTGACATACAGGTATGAACATTTAATTTAATAATTTCATGTACAAACCTCCCAGCAAAGCACACCCCATGCCCACACATCAGACTGACATGAGAATACACCGTCTACTAGACATTCTACAGCCATCCAACGCACTGGCAGTAAACCTATAAAAACATTTAAAATTGGAACGAATTATTAAAGTTAATCATTTTGTAAAGGACCAATAATTTATATCGAATAAGAAATGAACAAGTGTCATTTTGAAAATTTTGGATTAGATAAAGAGAGAGATATAATACCTTCTCCTTCTTTTCTATAGTAATCATTTTTATAAATATCTCGAGCGAGGCCGAAATCTCCGATTTTAACGACTCGTCCGTTCGCCCGATGCGCCACCAAACAGTTCCGGCACGCGAGGTCGCGGTGCACGAAATGCATCTCTTCGAGGTAACGGCAGCCCTTCGTCACGTCCACGCACATATTAAGCAGGTCCAGTAGGGTTAAAGATTCAGGTGTGTACTGTTAGTTAAAAAAAATACAATTGTATCAGTTTATGACACAATAATTGGAATAAAAATTACATGAGCCACAAACAAGATTATCATGCGTAAAAAAATATTTTTATAATTTTCCATTATATTTACTGTATTTAGTTGTTTTTTACTTATTTTTACCACCGAAACTCATTACGTGATCACTTGAAGAATAAAAAAATCGAAAGCCTTTTATTTTATAGAATAATCAGCTAATAACAACGACTTCGTATATCTTAACAATATATTTTATGTACAGAAGAAAACAACTACCACACCGCTTGCCCCACTTCTCCGTCTATGAAGTCTATGAAGTACGACAAATAAAATTGACCAAAATCTTTGCAGTAATATTTAAGTGATGCGCGCACAATGGGACACCACTAACATTTTATTTATATATAAGATAAAATATAAGAAGATTATTCTGCAATTATAATTTTGAAGTATGGGTCATGTATATCGAGTCTTTCTTAATTAATATTATGTTACAATATATATACAACTTACCAATGAAGCTCTTTTCGCTCTGAGATAGCTCAACAAATCGCCTTCTTCCATAAGCTCCATTATGATATAATTAGGGTCGTTGTCAAGGCATACACCAAGTAACCTTAGGATATGATCATGCTTGAAGTTAGACATAAGGGCTGCTTCCTTTAAGAATTCGGTTTTTTCTTGTTCCTCGGCACCTTTTCGTAAAGTCTAAATAAAATTGTTTTATATAAATTAGTTAGTTTGATTAGTCATTTTTTTTGTTCTTCGAAATTTTTATTAATTCAAGTGAAAGCCGCTATTAATAATAGCAAATTATTATTTAAATATTTATGAGATATTCATGTTTAACATCTATATTAGATTATACAAATATTAAAAAATAGTTACTAGTTAGGGTCTAAAATAATGGTTTATTTGGTCACCTTTACAGCCACTTTTGTATCAGCCGCGTTTCCATTAAGTTGTCTAGCCACACCTTCGAAAACCTCTCCAAAAGCGCCAGATCCCAAAAATTTTGTTAGTGTTATTTGCTCTCTAAGGATGTGTGGTAAACTGGCTAGTTCCGCATCAGTAGGACAATGTGCATCCTAAAAATGTATATCCACGTAATTATTAGACATTCGTCACTAGACCTTGTCAGTGGTTTATTTTATTTTCTTATTTACACTCCATACTATGGAAGGAAATAGAATTGACCCAATGGATAAATTAACTGCACCAAACCTCATGATCCTAAAGACCTATCCGATTTAGGTATTGGGGTATTAAAATCTCGAGGTTTTAAGGACTCATAAGCATACAAAGCAAAAGAAAGAAGGCTGGATCAAAGACAATTTATTATGGTGATTGATTTACAAGTATACAGAAAATCCAAAAGCAATAGTAACCGCTGTCATGTTGCATATCTTGGAACGACCAAGGTGTAAGATACTAACTACCTAATTGGATATAGACTAGTTTACTCTAAAGGATGTACCCCGAGATTTATTCTGTATATTAAAATTTACCCGTTGTAAAATCCAGCGACTTTATAATGTGTTGTATTTCCTATATCTAGGCAAGTGTATCTAATATAGTGTGTAGACAAAAAAATGAATGTAAATATAATTAATTACCTGTACGGGATTGTAAAGTTTGTTTATAGTATGTCTTATAGGCATCTTTCTCAACGACTCGAGCTCCATGTCCGGGCCTGGTCTCGGCGGGCTCGTGTGATTGTGATTTTCAATGTCAGTCTTTTTAGCTCGATGATTATATGCTGAAATAAATATGAACTTAATTTAGCAGAATAATCAAAATCATTAATCTTCATTTTTAGGCTTTATAATATTTAATACACTTTATATATATATATATGAAACTGTAAAACCAATTAGTTTCAACTTACACTCTATTGGTAAGATTTAAAATTTTAACTATTACTATTTCTTAAATATTAGAAGGTAGAACGTCTCTCACCTCAACAGTTCCAAACGAAACAGCAAGGTATTACTAACAAGCTGAATGACAATGTCGGCATAATCTATGGCTTTGTGGTTTTTGTAAGTAACAAACTGGTACAAAAAATATACATCTTTGTAAAGAGCAACGATAATGGCTCAATTGTTAGTGTTCGATACGTTGATCAACGTAGGTTTCAATCTTTACGAATGAACATGAGCTTTCGGTGAAGGAAAAGATCGTGATGAAGTGGCGATAGGGCTTTTTCTAAGCCCGTTTGTCTAATTACCAACTTCAAGTTGAAAATCTGTCGCGAAGCACCTGTTGGTGTGTTCCGGTAGCTATATTTAGAGCCAGTCCCTCTAGATTTAGCGTGGTCATATTTAAGACCACAACGTCATTTAATTAACATGAGGTGAGATAGTAGTCAAATGATAAAATCTATAAAGTATTAGAAACACATAGGCACGCGGTGGAAATGCAACCTAAAATATGACAAAATATTCATAAAATAGATACATGTGAACAATACACCATGCTTATTAGGACGGCTTTTCCCAAGATTTCGCAATATACAAACACATATCCACACGTACAACACTCCGAATAGAGCAAAATATATTAGCTAGTGCTAATAAACAATGAGGAAGTCGTGAATATAAAAAACACTATATAATGTATTCTATCTCATTTTCTATTACGTTAAATCCTATAGATGTATATGTTTGTCTCTTTTTGTTTTCATCGAGTTTGAAATCATAACGGGGCTGAATAAATTGTCACTTCAAAAATTAAGTTACTAACCGTAGACAACAGCAGCAGCAAGTGCTAAGGCTAGAGCTAGCAATGCGGCGAGTGCGAGCGTGAGAGTGATCACGGGCGGACGTACGGGTTTCAGTGCGGACGCATCGAGATGCCGCGCCTCCGACAGCGGTCCCCAGCCGTGCGCGTTGCGAGCTTGCACGCGAGCTACGTATCCACTAGGTACTTCACCAGCGCCAATCAGCCAGTACGTCTCTATAGACAATACGTCTTCAGTACACACTTATCATGGACTAACAACACTGTACAAATAATATGCCACTAGAAATTCCTTTAAAATTTACTAGTGGTCGTCCAATGGTCGAAGTTCGGTCATAGTTCATTATTTGTTTAAATTTCAGCATTATCGATTGTTTTTAAACATTGTGCAATTATTATGGGTTAGGTAAGAATCGTAAAGTATGACGAATAGAGACTTATGAATAAAGGCTTCGAGTCGTCGATGGTATGAAAAAAAAGCTATTTCTATTGTTTTTATTGATAACCCAAATAGCTACTAAACAAAAAGAAATAAAGAACATCCTTTGAGAAACAGAGGAAAGAAAGGTGCTGAGCTGTTTTATTTTCGCATATTAATACAAATACTGGTATTATTATACTAAGAACTATAAAGTTTCTTTGTAACGATCTCTCTGTTGAATGTTTATTACGTCAATACTAAACATCTAGATATTAGTTTTTTAGGTAACCAATTACTTTCGACCAACTCGAACGATTTTGTTATTTATTCCATTACACTCATTTTACTATTGAAGTTAACGCAGTATTGCATTTCTATAGTTATTGGTGTAAATACGAAAACGAAAGAATTTAGTCTGCATGAATATAACACTGAAAACAATTTCAACATTTGTATCCGTTTAGAACACATGATCTAAAGTCTAGTTTGTGGCCTTACATTTATTTTAATTATTTAATTAATATGTATCTGTAGTTATTTATTAACATTTGTGACATATTTTCTAATAGTTACCTGTTCCATTATGCAGTAGTTCCAAACCTTCATGTATAATACGCTTTTTCATTTTATCATCTATATCAGGTGGGAGATTCGGTGGCAGTATTTCACTAAGATTTTTCGTGACGCTTGCGTGTTTGGTTCTGAAATATTGAATTACAAAAAAAAATTATATATTATTGCTACTTGTTAACAAAGCGATGATATTTCTTTGGTGATCTGTTCGTAAACCATAACGGTCGACGTGGTTGCGAATCGTATAATGAACTTGAGCTTTCGGTGAAATCAAAATCATTAAAAAAAACCCACAAGCATAAATTTGAAATAAATTTCAATTTGGAGAATTCCTAACCAAACCCCAGATATTTGAGATCAAAATCACCAGTTGACAAAAGCTAATTTCATATGTGCAAGGACTTAATATACATATATATGTATATATATAAATACGAATGTGAGTTTGTTTAGCCTTGAAAACATTGAAATTTTGCATACTGATTCTGGTTTGATTTGAAATATTTTGTAGTACATAGATATTAAAAATAAAATAATGAAACATTTACCTGTGGTTGGGGCGAGAGCCCCAGACGCGGTAGAAGTTAATTGGGGAGCCGCGAGCGTCGGGTTCGGTCCACTGGGCGCGCACCACCCGCTCGTTCATTGTCTGGACGTGCAGCGGCCCCGGCGCGCCCGGCACGTCGGCTGAACGTCAACATTACACAATCGTATGATCTCTCTTGAACACGTTCATTTATTAATTTTTAATGCATTTAAAAATTATTTTATATCGCATCTTTATAGCTTTCAACAAAATCAAATTAAAATTTAAATAGTTCTTTTAGAAGAAAAGCATACATTTCACCCCACGTTAATTGCACACTATCAGATTCTTTTTGAGGTCTGTCACGGATAATAACGTTTATTGATTTGATTATTTCTGAAGAGTAAGTTGGAAACTATTGCGCCATAATTTTGTGCTTGTTTTACTGCAATCCAACTTCATGTGAGCTATACCTCTTTTATAATTACATGTAATTAAATTGTATAATTGTTCATCCATAAGTAATATATTTGAGTGTTTAAAATACAAGACAACAACAACAAGAGCCTTATTGCATTTTATAAAGTTGTGACCCTAAAATTTGGATATCTATTCGAACTATTTACTACACAAATTTATATTTCACTATGTTATTTTTTTACATACTAGTAACAGCTTAGTGGTCGAAATTCGACAACACAATGTATTAATTTTTAAGTTTCAATATTAATCAATATCTCCTATTGACAACACTATACCTCGTCAATTGTAACTCAACAAAAATATATATAAAAAAATCCATTGACAAACAGGGGAGAAAACTGAACTGAACCATTTTATCTTAACCGATTTATACATAGATTTCTATTGTACAGGCATAATCTGAGCTAACCATTCATAATTTGCATTTCAGCTGATGCTCACCCAAAGTTTCAAATGTGAAAAGATCATCGTTCGGCCAGTGGTAAAAAGATCCATTAACAGCGTACTGTAGTTCTAGTCGGAAACGATACCGAGTTCGAGGCCTAAGATTTTTCGCAATCCATTCATCACGGCCCTCTCTGAGACTGTTTTTCCACGCAAGTTTGGAAGTTGTTGCTTCGCTATATTGGACATTGATACTAAAAAATAAATAAAACTATTTGTAACGTACAAATTAGTCCAAATTGATTGGTCTACCTTGAAACTAAAACAATTATACACTTCTTACAGCATTACAACAATTTTACATGACGGATATAGACATCAGTAAACATATACCGTAAATATTATCAGTATTATTCAAAAGACTCCAAGTAAATATTTGAAGTGCCGAAATGTCTAAGAAAAGCACCTGAATTTCTAAACAGACACGTTGCTTTTGTTATTGATAATTACCAAGAATAATTACTCTTAAATTGCAATCTCTATAGAAAATGTTGGTCTCGGTTAATAAATACACCAGGTATTTATTTTTGTTTGTCGTAAACGGTGATTATGACCAGTAAATGAAATCCAGTATGTGTTGATGTAAAACTTTATTTGATACATGCAATAGAAAAGGAAGAAAAAAAGTTTTGTTACAAACTCTTTGCAATGAAAACTCTTTGAAGCAAAAAGAGTTGGGAGCCTTATAAGATTCGTTGTAAACAATTTACATTGTATTATTTTTTTTTTGGTATGTAATGAAATAATATATATTTTAATTTTAAAGGCATTTTAAACTGCAATAACCCTATTTAATTTTAAAAGAAAGATCTATGGCAGCAAGCATATTTTTTACAATGGTCCGGCTTATTTAACTTGAAGGTTGAAAGCATTAAATGATAGTGTTTTTAATAAAACCTCAAACAGTAAAGTTATCACGAATTGGATAATATGCGGTTGCGTGACAGTGCATATATATTTTTTAAATCAATATGTCTTTGGCAACATCTTGGCAAAGCTCACAGAAACTGTACCAGCCCGAATTACTTTTGGCTAAAGAGTAATGTACTAATATATGTTTATTTTATAACATGTTCAGTAGTAAATTGAGAGTCGGTTGTAGGAGGTTGTGAAATTGTTAATATATTTTTTTTAAGAAAACTATTGAGAAACCTCCACAACTACTGATTACGTTTTAAAAAATCTATGATAGAAAAAAAAGCTCAGGCCTAGTTAGAAGCTATGTATTGTACATTTGATAAAATAATTAACGCTTATAAAGTTGCGGGCGGTTGCTAGTTAGTTATATATAATTACCTTTGTAGATGGTTAGGAACGGGTGGTGGCCATTTGATGTGTATGGCGTCAGGAGTAACGCGCTTAAGTGAAAGCGGCTCGGGTATCGAAAATGTATGTAATCGAATTGGCGACGAATCAGCACTTTCTGCACTATGAGCGGATCTCGTTCGCACCCATACAGTGTATTGCGTGTTCGGTGAAAGACGATTTAACATTGCCTTTCCGCCTCCGGACATGGTGATAGTATTGAATTCTATGTAAAACCATAAAAATTATATTTTAGACCTATTTTAGTCTTAATGGCGTAATAATTAATAAGTAATAGATAATAATTATCCCCTGGACTGTCCAAAACTATAAAGGTTTAACTTCTATACAAACGAATGTAGACCTCATGAGGCACAGGTCAACAGGCTGTCGGTAGCATAAGCTTAAAATATATGCCTGATTTATTAAAAAACTTTGAAAAATAACAAATTACGTTTTGTAAAATCATAATTTTTATGTAAAATGTAGATATTATTAAATTATTTTTCTATTGTTCGAACATTTTTTTTATTAAACCATGAAATTTACAATGTAAGATGATAGACTGAAATAAAAAAAATTAAAAACATAAACCGTCATTTTGACATCTGGATCTTCAAAAACCAGATGAGGGGTAAATAACGAATAAGTAATAGTGAATAACTCGAAAAAAAAAAATTTCGTTTTCCTCCCACTGCAATTGGATTGGTAACTCCCAATTCTATTAATTTCAAATCACCTATTTATTATGTGATAATTGCATAAAAAATATTTACTGTACTTAAAGTAATATATTATTAGCTTACGAACACACCTTTTGATTTATGAGTTTGTGAAACTGAATCTTCTGTTTGCCAATGAACTTCATACTGTAACCCTGGTTCCGGTGTCCATTCTACACAAGCCAACACCGGGCTCAAAATAATTCCTTTCACATCTTTAGGTGGTATTGGAGCTAAAAAATGAAACGTTCTGATATTTGAGTCATACCTAGTGTGATAATTGTCGAAGCTTATAACATAACTATTTTAATTTTAATTTGAATGACAAGTCTGAATGCGATTCTTACCTTCAGCAGCCGTCTGAAATACTAATGTCAGCCCATGTAGTGGTTTGGTTTTATGTAATTTAGCATAATAATTAGTCACTTCCATCATTACCGTGTAATTGGTAAAAGGTTTCAACTCATTTAAAACTACTTCCATGTTGGTTGTGGTGACGAAAGAACACGATTCTTTATCGCATATCTCTGCATCATGTGATTTTTTAATTTTATACAATATCGTGTATTCTGTCAATGTCAACTCATATTCTAAATGTTTACAATTGTCGGGTTTTTGAACGGAAGGTAGTTTTAAAGTTATACTGTTGGCAGTATTCGAGAGTATTGTAGGTTGTAGATTATGTAATTTAGGAAATAAACATTCTTTCGGTGGATATTTTTGATTACTAGGATCTAAAGAGACGATTTTATAACCATTGGAAGCTTTTACATGCGCTATTTTAGATTTATGATTTTTATTGGTATAATATATTTCTTCTTCTGTAGAGTTGAACCAGTAGATATATTTACTGTCTACAGTGATAGACGTAGGTATGAAACCATGTTTTTTCATCTCCGTAGCATCAATTATCACTCTACATTTACATCCCGTCATGTCAGCTGCGATTATTTTATTTATCCAAGGATCTATCCAATATAATTCATAATCATCGTTAGTTATATCAATCACGAAGCTTCTTGCAATCTGAGGGTTATCCGGACAATTGCAATTATTCTTTAAGTCGATCTCTTCTACTGTATCTTTGAAAAAGTTTCTAATATTTGAACCATTTAGATGTGACGTCATAAGTGTTCCTAATCCTAAATAATTAGCCTTACTTTCTTCATACCAAAATAGTGACCTAAAAATAAAGTATTAATCAAATAAAGGTAACAGCAACATTTGGTTTTATAAATTTGAAACGTACGAGTATTTACAACTTATATTATATTGATTTACCTTTGCAAAGGTGCAATTTGCATATTGTACATCGGTCGTTTCCTACTAAATACTTTAGATATGCGAGGGCGTGTGTTGATCGAACCAAGATCGGCTCTATAAGTAACATAAGTTTCAACGGAGTCACTATCCATTTGTGTCCAGTATACCGATCGGCTCACCCAATCCATACATATGCTTGTTGCTGATCCGTTGATTGATGTTAACTAAGGTATACATTTGGAAGAGAATAAGTCATTAAAATTTATCATTATCTCAGACACATATCTTTTTTTTTCTAAATCCTTCACAAAATAGTAGGTTTAGCTATGGCCCCAAACTAGGCAGATACAGTCATGGAAGGCTATAGTGTTATTACAGATTCACTTAATTCGTTGCACATATTAACTACAAAAATTAATAAAATTGTAATTTAAAAAAGTGTGTGTGTGTGTGTATGATGTGTATGTGTATGAATTTGAGTGTGAAATACATGTCAGAATTAGAATCAATATTATTATATACATTTGTCGTCCCATGTTGCCGACTCAGTAAAACCAGTAATAGTTTCTTAGGTAATAGTGTCAGATTTTATAACAAAGTCCCAAAGCATGTTACCGATTTGCTGGACTACAATTTTAAGAGCCAAGTCAAGCGGGTTTTGGTGTCAAAGGGCTATTATAGAGTAAATCAACATGTGAACGATGGTTAAGTCTGGAATTGACTCTTCTCTGTGCATCCACTGATAACGATTGTAACGTGTAATTCATTTGAAATGTGCATATATTTATGTTAAAAGATAAACCCGATCAAGTTTCTTGACTGTTCTTCTCAATGACTGGGTTGTTTTCGGAACCGGTGGTAATTTTGAGGTTCATAAGCGCCTTCTTAGGACCTAAATTGAATAAAGTATATTTAGATTTTTGATTCTGATATAAATTCACCTTGTAATGTCCACTGCCATTAATTCTAGAGGAGAAAATTTCTTCCATATTGTTGGCCCAATACACAAAATTTTCTTCTATGGAAACAGCAAAATCGATTGGCTGGCCTGTACTTTTAGGAATAATTTCACTTTCTCCGGAGTCTAAGTCAATAATTTTGATGAATTCACGCAATGATATTATCACTTTCGGTATTGGATTCACGTTTTCAGATGAAGATGACACCACTTCGGAATATTGACCAAAACCTGCATCGGTAAATGCTCGTACCTATTAAGTTGAAAAGAAAATATTATTAGATACAGTGACGAATGTGCTTTAAGATGATAAATCTAGAAGGGGACTGAGTCAAGTGCAGCTACCGGAACACACCAACAGGTGTTTGATGACAATTTTTTTGAAGTTATACTTCTTTTAGCTCGTTAGGGAAAAATGATGAGTAAATTTTTACGATGCGCGCGCACACCGTCACGAAAAACCGACACCCTGAAGTTAGCTATAGTCAACATTTTATTCAAAAAAAGTATGTATGTATCAAATACCTTTTTTCTATTGTTAGTGTCGTCTTTTCTACAAACGTAGAATAAGGAGAAAGATAACATTTTTGAAAAGATTTTTATCTTGTTACAGCCAAAGAAGTATAACTTCTAACGCGTGTATATACGTACACACTACTTTTTTTTCTATAAGAGAATGGTTGCTAGCTAGACGGGGTTAGAAAAAGGCTTATCACCATGCCATGGTTTCAACACGATGTTTTCCTTCACTGAATGCTCCAACTCCGTGGCAAGAACACGCTATAAACTGAGCCATTATAGTTACGATAGATATGACTCATTTTTTTAAACATTCTCGAAAACAATTGTGAACAAAACATAGGTACGTAAAATTAGCATCACCTGGAAAAAGTAAGTATAAGCGGGTAGCAGATTCTTGAGTACGAGTTGTGTATGTGTTGGCTCTTGTTTTGTGTCATAACACTGTGAAGGTTTCACTCGTGCTCGTCCAGCACTAGATGCCCAACACTGCACCTCGTAACCGCGCACGACGCCATTGGCACGAGCCGGGCTGTTCCATCGGAATATCGCTGCTGGCGGACCTCCGCTACGGAAAATTATCAAAATACGTACTGATAAACCGTAACACTTAATACACTAATGACACTTAATTAAAACAGTGTACAAATGAAAATGTTTATAATTATCAATTTACATATAAATAGACGAAAATAAAACAGTCCAATACTTTACAAACGCTTTTTTACCTTGACCATATTTAGTATTATTAATTTTTTTAAAGGTTTTTTTATATACCATTGACGAGTTAATTAAAAGATTTTTTTCGCCATACTTGACGCTCCTTACACTGTTTTATATATTAATCAATATTACGTTTTTATCTTAAAATAACTTGTGTATAAGGCATATAATAATTACTTTATAACTGTGAAGATTATAATTGTGACGTTACATTTCAAAATCAGCTAAGTCCAATTTTAATTGCTCATATAAGATGTTTAATTTTTTGTATTTTTATACACCGTGATCGAAGTCAAAAACTTTACCGTTCGTAATATTCTTACGTACTATTTGAGAACTTCAAATTTTGAAGATCTTAATAACATTTCAAAACTGATTAATAATGAAAATTACACTTAGCTGATTTTGAAACGTGTGACACAACATAATTTTGTGTAACCTCATTTCAGGATAACGGGAAAAATTCCCGATAGATGGTAAATAGTGGTAATCTTACCTAATTGTAGGTTGTAGATAGAGTCGAGGCGCGGGCGGTGCGGCTGGGGGAGCCTGCGGTGAACGCAACATAACCTGTGCCGGGGTCGCGCCGCCCCACGGCGTGTGTGCGCGCACCGTCACCTCTACCGCACTATATGGGGCTACGAGACGCGACACTACTTCCAATCGCGATTGTTCTACAGTTTTCTACAAATAATTTTATCACTATATTATTGGAGTGAAAACTACTTCAGCCACATTGAACTATGAACGAAAGTCAACCGAGACGCTAAAATCGGTGACACACTGAATCGTGCATATTTGGTTGGCTACAGTCGTTATCAACTACATCTTTTCACTTCCATCGTATGATCGTAAGTACATATCTTTTTTATTTTAGTTACTAATTGTATATACTACATCATAATTATAAATGACAGTATTATTATAATATCGGTGGTTATTACATATGTAGGTCTTTCCGTCATCACATGAACAATTAAATTCAAAGTTGGGTTATTCGTTTGTTTCCTTGTAAGCTTAATCCAATGATTTCTATGAAAATGTCAATAAAAGTGAGGTTATTAGTACTGAATATTAAATATCATTTTTATACAATAAGTACAAGGCTTTTTGTAAAGTCCGAACACCAGTATCACTTTAGTTTTGGTAGGTGTCCGATGTAGATGAAGCTTCTTTACAATAATTCCCATTGTTATGCTTAAATCAAAAATATTTAAACGAACTAATTTTGTACAACGTTAATTGCTGAATGGGAAATGTAAATAACAATAAAATATGAATACAAGGAATGCATATTAAGATCCAAACAAACCTCAATCTTGTGTTGTCCGAGGAAGTTTAAGCTGATATCGTAATAAACGCGACTGTTGTTCACATTGACACGCTGTACTGGAGTCCAGGTAACATTGAATCGATCCCACTCACCACTCAAAACTATTGACGATGAGTTTACAGTCTCCGGTATGGCAATTAAAGATTCTGAAATATACATAGAAAGTATTAAATTTAAATGGAAATTTTATAATTTAAAATTTATTTTTCATTGCAGATTTTGTACTAAATTAAACAGAAATTAAAACACACGCTTTTAGTATAATTACTTAATTAATTAACACACGTAATTTCGCTCATGTTTTGTATAGATTTAGCGTATGACCACGATCTAATGTGATTTTACCATCCTTTGCAGGACAATCGACCATACGAACAGCGATCGCGCACCCTCGACCTAACTACTCAAGGACAGACTACGTTGGAGCTTGAACTTATCGCGTGCGTTAATTCATACATCTATTATTTACTCTTCTTTTTGTACTACTTTTGTTTCTCTAAACATTAAACTTCACTTGTCTTGTCAACTCCTTTAATTTCTTCCTGATCTTCATCTGTTAAACTATTTGGGCACGTTCTTTGCTTGTGTGGGTTGAGGTTAACACTAATGCCAACGATTTTAATTGATGATACGACCACGGACGGAAACTCGCTAAGCCCAGAGGTTTTTCCCACAAATGTATCTGCCGAAACACACCTATAAGGTGCATTTAAAATTATCTTAAGCTTACTATTTAGTCCCTGTGGAACCTAGCTCGATCCTCGGGTTCATTTGTATATTAGTCTGAAATGTATATTTATGTTAGCTCTAACATTTAAGTTACTATTTATTGTATGGTTATAGGTTGTTATTTGTATATATATTTATAATGAAAATACAGTTCCTTTGTGGCTCAATCACGTTAAAACTACCGAATGGGCAAAGGTCCACATAGGACTATGACCATTTCATGCGAAGGACTATAACCATTTGATGCGAAGGACTATGATTATTTATTGCGAAGGCCTATGACTATGCGAAATTTTTAGTAGAAAGTTCTAGATTAGTTATTTTTTGGCTTCGATTGACGGCCCTTTGTTATTTTTAAGGAAAGGACTTATAATTTATGGTTTTAAATTTATTTATATCTTACCACTGTTTGCATGTAACATAGGATCTCTGACAGCTATGACGTGTACTCTAGGCACAAGCTCTGCGGTGTATCTTCCTGTTAAATCGGAGACGACTGCCCGAGACGCGTCTTGTACCCACACCAGGCGATCACTGAAGTAGCATAGGGGACCAAGCGTAGCTGTGCCGACTAGACGAGTAACCAAAGATCCAGAAACCTGCAGAAATTGTTCATTCTCATGCAAAGATTTATATTGTCAGTTGTGATTTTAGTTTCAGGAAAGATCGTGTGAAGTTTTGTTATATTTAATAATAACTTACGCTTTACTATTACGTATTTAGTTGCCAGTAAAACAGTTACTAATAAATCCGACATCAAAAAAATCTATTCTAAAAAATGCACCAGAACCCCTTAACCATTGTTATGTACCTAGCTACTCTTAGATTCTCATAAACCAACCAATATCTCAGGCACTACACATTTCCTGTTCAATTTTGAAGATTTTCCTGGAGCATTTTCAAAATTCGAATTTTCTAAATACAATCATAAACAACAAAATTCTGAGGTACCAACATTAATAAAAAAATACAACCGAAATGAGAAGTTGGTCAAACAGTAAGATGTAGTTAAAAATAAATATATTTACCTCAGTCACACCGTGTGATATTTTATCAGCCGTAGGGGCTCTATGTAATTCAGATCCATCGTAGCTCCTCACCAACCAATATAACCATTTCTTATCGAGATCAACTGTGAGACCCATGACTAAAATTATAAGTGAATTATAAAACACACATCCTATTGCTATCGTTATTTATAAATTAATATTTTACAAAATTTTCACCTTGTTTTCCACTAAATAATTGCGCTGGATAGTAGACTGTTTTATTCTCGCCGTTTAACCTGGCTGCTTCTACAGCGTGTCCGGTATTCCAGTAAATGTAGGCCCCTAATGAATCTATTGTTAACTCCTTGGCTACAGTTACTATTGGCACGGGTTCTCTGTTCGAACCATCAAAATTACCTCTAGTAATCTGTAAAAGAAATTGTTTTTTTTTTTATTATATACTGTAAATTGAAAAATCAATAATACAGTTTCCATCGTTAATGCATTACTGTCCATCACTTGCTTTATGGTAATTCTCTAATTAAAATGAAAGTCAATCCTTACCAACTGTTGTTTTGGGTTTGACCAGTAAATTTTCTTTCCCACCCAATCGACGGCTAAGCTTCCAACGTTCTCCATATTCGGCATCAATCCCTTTTCATGAGTGGTAGTGTTATACCATAACACATTCGAGGTATTGGTTACTAAGTACAACTTATCACGATACCAGGATATATCAGTGATATGAAAGTTTTTCAAATGAGCCCTGTGTTATAAAAAGGGTAAAAAAATAAATATTACAAAAATCGATAATTAAACGTCATTAATGTTAATGAGAGAATATGAGATTGAAAATACTAAATCGAAACAATAGTAACAGCTGTTATGACATAGTACCTATGTATCAACGTTTGTAAATTCTCTCCTGTCAAATCTGTTTGCAACAATCCATCGGGACCTGACCACAATAGAGTACTATGCAATGTTGTCGGGGAGGATGACAAAGTTCTGCCGATAAATTCTGAAGACCAGGGACCTGCAATAACCAATAGTTTGTATATTTCAATACCGTAAATTATAAAATTTAAATGTAATACTGTATTATTATTAATTACTGGCTGATACCCGTAACTTCGTTTGCGTATTATATTATCTTAACAATATATTTTATGTAGTGAAGAAAAAACATAAGCACCACATCGCTTGCCCCACTTCTCCACAGAAAAAGCAACACGCATTGCAGTACCGGTAGTGCTTATAAAAATTGTAGTGTCTTAAAACTTGAATAAGTTTGTATAAAATGAAGCTATTGTGATAATTACTTTATAGATATGAAGTAGATATAAGTATCTGAGATGCTAATCTAAAAAAAATTGACCCAATATATCCAGTAGTTTTTGCGTAATACGCGCACAACGGTAAACTTCTATAATTTTCTTTATACATAAAATGATATAAAATAAAAGAAGATAATCAAAATCAAAATCCTTACCTGAACCAGATTCAGTAATAGCTGCGACTCTAATTACATACTCGGCATCCTGTTTCAGATTGTGTACTACGTATAAAGATTCATTTATATTTTTTCTGAAAATTAAATGCCATTAATCTGTTAACCGACACTAAAATATAAGTTTAAATATAACAAAATGTATATACAACTCACATGTCGATTACGTCTCCGTTATTTGCATGTGTTAGTTGTAGATGGAACGTCCATTGTTGCCAGGCGCCGCTTCCCTGGTGACCTAGTAGGTGTGGCGGCGACCACGAGACTTTCGCTCTGTTAATTCCCATCACGCTTTGGACCCCGAGCGGAGGGTTCACAGGAACTGGGATAGGTTGACAACTTCTTAATGCCACCAAGACCTGCGTAGTTTTTATGACGTTCGTGTTGTAAGATAATGGATATTCGTTGTGAAAATAGCTGTCAGTACTGGCATAGTATTCCTCAGTAAACATTTCATTGCCGTTTGTCCAGTAAAACAACCCGTTCACGTATGCTATCGAACGTGTCGACTGGAACATGGGTGTTTGTGTGTTAGTTCTAAAATCTGTTACTTCACGCCTGAAACAATATTTAAAGACAATATGAAAGATTTTCCCAGTTAATATATATATATTAACTCGTAGCTGGCCATTTTTACAGCTGTGATTATTATAACAAGGTCTGAATTATAGCAATATCTATTTCTAATAGTGCCTGATAGTTAAAATCTTAACCTATATATCTTTACAAATTTGATTGTAGCATCTTTCATAAATGCATAGGTTTGTTTACCCGACTTCAAAAAGGAGATAGTAATTAATTTGATTGTATTTTTATAGTCATTTATTAAGTGATTAGGAAAATTCGTTTGTTTTATTATTTTAAAAAGGATATTTTAATAGCGGTATCATTTTTATTTAATCAACATTGGAATTTGGATTACAAAGATACATCAGGTAACTCTACGAAATTGACTATGAAATAATTGAGATTGATAAGCAGTGTTTGAGATATTGGTAAGTTTAGGAGAATTCAAGACAAGACTAAGTAATTATCCACCTAACTATGGTCGAAGACGTTTTGGTCCATTTTTTCAACTAGGTTTTTTTAAGTCGGGGTTCCTTTTTTTGTTAGTATCTCATATAGTTATTTAATATAGATATCATATATTTTATAATTTGTATCTAATTGGATCACACCTTAAATATAAATTGATATAAGCGAATAAACATAAATTCTTACCCGTCTAAGGAAACAGCCAGTACAGTATTACGTTTAAGATGTGCAATTAGGATTCTAAAGTCAGCATGATCCACCGTAAATGCTCCAAGATGTGCATCGCGAACGATTACTTCTGGAGGTGCATCGTGACGAACTCCATTTGAAATATTCGCTAAATCTAATCTGTACAATCCGCCTCGTTCCACACCACGTAAAGCCCAAAATAAATATCTGAAAGATACATTTCAATAATTTAACAAATAAGCGAAATATAAATTAGGATCATTTAATAAAATAAAACAAAATAATTGGGATGAAATTCATTGTATATGATTGCAACTAGTTTTTAATATAAATTTAAAGAACGCGCCTTGTGAAAAAGGTTGAAACACATTTGATCAATTGTGGCCATTAGGAGTTTTACCTAGACCATCATTTTTTTTCGTTATAGATACGGTATAAATACATTTATGATATCTATTTTATTCCAATTAATTATTTGTGGTGTATTCAAATACAATATTCAAGTTAACGATAACAAAAAACTCACCCGTTATAAGCATCCACTTCAAAATGTATCGGACGCGAATTGAATCCGGACAAAGCGACAATTTGATTCTTACCATCGAAGTCACACCGTATTATCTCCCAATTCGAAAATAAAGTTAAATTCGATGAACTCTCCTTTGTGTAATAAACTTCACCGAGAACATACAGGTGTCTGTTTAACCAATCTACAGACAAGTCTAGCGGCTTGTAAAAACTGTTATCTGGTGTGAGTATCGGTTCTGAGACACTCTTTTTGGATAAAGAGCTACGATAGACGAATCCGTTAGAAACAGAAGTGAAAAGTAAGTTGCTCGATATATCCAAGCCGACACCTGTAAATATTTTACAAACTTTCATTATGCAAATAAATATTGTTTAGTTTCACGCAATAAGTAGACAACGTTAACTAAAGACAATGTCATCGTAACATTATCTTAATATATATAAATCTCCTGTCACGATGTTTGTCCGCGATGGACACCTAAACCACTGAACCGATTTTAATAAAATTTTGCACACTGTGTGCAGTTTGATCCAACTTGAAAGATAGGATAGTTTATACCTCAATTTATAATCGAAATATTATTTTATTGCGAATTATTTGTTTATTAACAAAGAGTCATGATTATCTCAGTTAGTTCGATAAGATTCTAACAGTTGGCGGTATAAAGTAATTCGTTGACTAGATTGAGGTTCGTGCAAAGCCGGACCTGGCAGCTAGTAAATAAATAAAAATTATAACTAAAATTCAATGTATATACCTAGCAATTGGCTTTGTACGCGTTAATTATAGTATAAAGCTACAAGACAATTAAATATGGCTATGGTTAAATACTAAGCTATTAATTTAGCTTCTTATCAGAGGAAATATTTTCAAGATCGGAATAGAAGTTTCCGAGAGTATTCTATTTATTTCATAAAGTAATAATCAAGCATGCAGCCTCCTGATGCTACATATATATCTGGTCACTGCATTCTGTCTATATATCTACAACCAACACCAAAAGGGTCACAATTCTGAGGCCAGATATAATATCTTTTTACTCCTAAGGATTGGCTTGGAAAACCTAGTGCACTGTGTGTTGTATGCACACCTTTCGAACTAGAACACAATAGTGCAAGCACTGCTGCTTCGATGCAGAAACAGGTGTGGTGTTAGTCGAATGAATCATAGCAAAATGGCAAACAAATGTAGGCAGTTTTTTTTGTTATATAATTATTCATTGATATGAGAAAAGATTATATCCAATTTTAAGTGTATAAGTATATCAAAAAACATATTGAATTACAAGCAACATCGAGTTTCATCGATTCTATTTAATTTTAGGTATGTTTTCCGAGATGTTGGTGACTGTCAAGATAAGTTAAGTAGGCCCTGGCGGCCGAGACGGCCCGCAAGGTAGACCCTCGGAGCGGCCCGCTCTACAAACGGAGAGCCGGTAAAAGGAGAGGGCGCTTTGCTCGCCTTCTTCCACCATATTAGCCGGACCTGGGCAGATGGGTCTTGGGGGCTATCTTCCCATAAGACAGGCCCGGCGGACGGAGGAAACGATCGGTGTGTACAAGGTAGCCTTCTGACAAGGTTGGGGCCCGGCGGCGTCTAAAGCCGGTCCAACCGTTGACACGGCACAATGAATGCTCAAGAGACCTCGTGCCGCCCCAATAAAAGTGGCGAATTTACATTGTGGTATTTTAGTAGGTAAGAGTCGGACACTATCCACCCTCTCCACGGGAGGATGGTGTGTCCATACAGGATTTCCCCGCGTGAGAAAAGGTTACGTGGTCCCTCAGGCCGTAAATTCAATAAAGTTTATTTATTTTTAAATTATGGAATTATAAAATACAGACACTACATACCGGTAATTATGTGCTCGGTGCTGTATATTTCTACAGGATCAGAAAACATGTCATTAACTGGGGCAGCTAGAATATTGTGTTCTCCGCCCAAAATTAAAACTGGTTGTTGACTTGGAACAGCTATAAAAAGTGATATTAATGTTACTTTAGCATTAGGTTAAAAAACAACAATAGATAAAAAGACACCCTTGTTAACCGGCTGTTCTGTTTACAGACAATTCTCATTTATTATATACTTTCTGTTTTCAATATTAAACCTTTTAGTTTCTTTAACTTATATTATATTATGCAATAATAAATATTTTTAATAAAATATGCAACATTTTAAATAAATATAATAAAACCCTAATATTAATTTTGTAGTTTTAGAGTTTTCGCTTCATTGCAAAATATTTTATACATACATGTATTCGTATATATATATGGTACAAAATTTTATCTACATACAATTTTTAATAATGTCTGTATTATACACTTATTGTATTAATACAATACAGAGTACATTTTGAGAACAGAAGATAAAATATAAACAGATAAAAGTTTTAGATTTACTTACATATTGGCAAAGAAGGTGTAGAAACTCTGACATATGCTCTAGGACCCTCACCCACAGCATTCCTCATAGACACTGAGACTTCATACTCACGAGCTGGAGCCAAGTTTTGAAACATGTAGAACAATGTGTTATTTGACGCTGGCATATCCTATAAATGTTTCATTTACTTAAGTTTAATAAAAACTTTAAAACAAAAATTAACGATTTCAACTTGAGCCATTCAATGTAAATTTATTAGTGTATCTTAAAAGATCTTAAATTCTTTATATTTCAAAAGGTACTCATTTATTTCATACCTCAAGAGCGTCATTAGTATTAGGTTCTGTATCAGTAAGTCTCAGAACATAAGAAATCAAAGGCCCGTTAGGAAATGGACCAGGCTCCCAGGAAATTGCAACTCTGCTTGGATCAGGTGCAGCCGCTCGCAAAGCGGTCGGAGCTGAGCTAGGTTTGCCACTTTCCAACGTTGAGATTACAACCGATGGTGCCGAGTACACCGGGTCTCCTGTACCGCCATGACCAGATAAAAATATAGCTACACGAAACTGAAATATAAATTATATAATATAGCTATTAAATTGTACTGCTCATTAGTTTTAGAACGCTTAGTCTTGAAGAGATGATGGCTTAGTTTATAGTGTCAAAGGAGGTAGGTTCGAATTCTAGCAACTAACTCGGAGCTTTCGGTGAAGGAAAACATTGTGATGAAACCATAGCTTGGTGGTAGGGCATTTTCAAAGTCCGCCTAGCCAGGCTAGCTAGCCAGCTGCCCACCCTCAAATTGAAAAGCACCTGTTGGTGTGTTCCGATAGCTGCACTTGAGAGCCAGTCTCCCTCTAGATTTAGCGCGACACTCTCATCTTAGACTACATCAACATTTGACATCAGATGAGATTATGGTGAAACACTAACCTATAAAGTATTAAGTAAAAAAAAAGGAATCTGATGTTTATTTACTAGGCTTTTGTAAACAAAAAAAATTAGACTATACAGTAGAGATACAATCAATAATAATTTGGCAGGATTACAATAAATTATTTTGGTATTATCAAAAGATATTGCATATTCTCACCCTATATTTTGTGTATGGTCTAAGGCTTTCAATATGTATTATCGTTCTGTCTGCGTGACTAGTATTCGAGTAATATTGCCAACTTCCTAATATTTCTTCATATCGCCATTGCACCAAGTATGTGATATTGTTCAAATTCGGTGCTTCCCATACGAGTGATAAGGATGAAGCTGTGAGGCTATCAGCAACCAGAGCCGGTGCTGGGGGTGTCCCAATAAGCTCTATAAAGAAATATAATTAGTTCAGTTTTCAATTTAATTTATTAGCCGATTCTTTTACTGTTTCGCACAAACCATCGTTTGGACCTTTTCAATGCGAACTAGCAAAGAAATACTATTCTTCTTGCATTAGTAAGCCATCATTTGGTTTTCATTCCTAATACCTAATTTTGAAGGTACTGATTAAAATGTAACTTAAATTTGTAAAACATATTAAATACATTTCAATTACTCGATTTACAACAGAAAACAAAAAAAAATGTAATGGAATTGGTAATAATAATTTTGATAAGAAACGAATATAATTAAATGAGATTTTTTTTTTATTTGAATCTATTATATTTATCTAGTGTAATTATACTTGCAGAGAATATAATAAAGTGCTTATAACAAATATCGTAAAAGAAAACAATTTAAAATGGAAACATTTGTTAAAGTAATTATCCATCTGAATTATGTTACCAAGAATATATTTTTATATCCTGTGCTTTATATTTATTAATATTATGTTAACTGAATATAGAAGAAGACAGAGCCTTCAAATGTATATTGAAAGATTGATCTACAACATCTTATCTATACCCATTACCATAAGATTATAAATACCCTTATACTTGTTCACGTTTTTCTTTATACCTTCATTTACTGATTATGTCAAGCTCAACTAATCTCTATCATGTATGTGAATGCCCACATAATAGAAAAAAAAATAACAAAAATTAAAAATGAATGAAAAGAAACATGGAAAATATTCGGTGTTTTAATTAAGCACAAAGTAAAAAGAAAAAATGGAATGCACTAAGTGGTATGATTTTGCTCTAATAAAAAAGTAACGAAAAATCTGCACTGTTTAAAGATTTAATTTTTTAAAGCCAATATTAAAAATAAACAGGATGCTTAAATGGGCATGTTTGTTGAATGCACTTTTAAACCATCTATATAATTAAAGTAAAAGTACCTCTTAACTGCTGAAAGTAAATATTTAAAGCTTCATTGCAGCCCATAACGCAGTACAGCTCTTTTGAAAACACAGTTTCTGAAGTTACATTCTGAAAACAAAGCGTTAAATTGAAAATATAATTTAAAACTAAGAATGGACTAGATTAAAATTATAAACAAAACACTATAAGAAAAACCTTTATCGTTTTCGTGATGCATTGATGTTCGTTAATTTAGTTTAAGTTTACTCTTAGGAATTAGAGAAATACTTAAAGTTACTTACACAGACGATTTGACAAGAATTCTCTAAACCCTCCTGCCACAGACTGCATCCCACTTTGCACTGTTAAAGAAGAAATTAAATATATTCAATCATACAAAAGAAAATAAGTATGAGGCCATTTTTAAAAAATCACAGATATATTACTAATACTGAGATTTAAAATCCGCGCCTCTGTTTTCCCGTTTTCCGAATCACAGCATGGTAACACAGTTAGCATCCAGTCGTACCTCTACTCGTCTACTCTGCGAGTGTAGAAATACGGCATGATACTCAAAACAGTAGTTAGCTGTGCTTCCGGAAACTTCCTATTTGATTTAAAGGATATGTAGCTCATTAAACTATGAATTTAACTTATATAATAAGTCGTTTACTATTGAACTTTAATAGCTACTACATTATTCTAACGAGAACGAGAGCGTTCTGTCATCCTTAGTTTTCAGTAAATGTAACAAGTCATTCATTTACCAGAGATTTTATTCAGAACCAAATCACAATAGAATACAGTCCAAAAATCGAAGTTCAATACTAATTTTGAGAGAAACTTATTCGTAACAAATCGTAATTCGTATCAATCAAAAGAATAGTAAATTATTAGACGTATGAGAGCCAAATGGTTAAATTTTCCAGTTTAATCCAAATGGTAAGGCAATCATTCGAAAACCCTATTGAGAACAATCATGTTTATTGCATTAAATTGTCGAATTCAAATAAATAATCTTATCAAAATCACAAATTATTATTATCACTAATAAATTTAAGTACTGTTATCATAAAATAGTAAAGTAATTAAAACGAGTGTATTTTGTAACGGTTTTTCACGGTCCGACAGCGTCCTTTACGGATAGTGACTTGGTTTGACCGGAAGACGCAGGTGCACGCACGTCTTTAAAATACATTGACGCCCTAAACATTGACTTTACCCTTGAGTACAGGTATGCATGAGAAAAATATCCACAACTACAATATAACTTAGGGTGTAATTTGTGGATTTGAATTAGAGAATGAAATTGAAAACATTCCAATCTTACAATCAGCCTAAGTTTTCAGTGACATAAAATAACGCCATGAAATTGTAGGTGGTAATAGTTACTCTTGAATATTCACCAGGCTAGTTATCACCTACAAGTTATAAAATCCGATACGCCAAGCATCTATAGCATATTGAAAGACAGTTACCACCAGCCTTAGCGCCCATTCTTGGGCTATAATATAACCTAACATCATATAGAATTGTTATCAAATTCTTGGACATTTATAAACAAATAAAAAATTAAAATAAAAAATGTAACAATATTTGTTGGACAACGTAATCACAGTACCAAATTTAAGGCACAATAAAAATATTAAAATTAGGCTACATCTGTATCTCGAAAACCTATTAAAAAACAATTATAATCGTTTATGAGTTATGCCAATGTCGTCATCGGTATGCTAAAAAGTTTTGATAAATTCATCACGCCGATGTTAAATGCGATGAAGGTTAGTTAAGTATGGTTCTTTTTTATTATATTCTCTAATATAGTACTCGTAACTTCTATTACTTGTATGGTCTTTTAACAAACATTTCTGTAAAGACAAGTGCGTTTATTGTGTATCATAAGTGTATTGTAAAAAAATATCCACTGGAATATTTACAGCTATTGTAAAATTTTATGGAAATACTAGCTGCCAGCCCCGACTGCACACGGGTGTGAAGAAAATGGAACACATCTTCGCTTTACAGTACGACCATGTAATTAAATAAATTGGCAACTGAACAATCGAACGTCAATCTGTCGATATTTTTTCACACAATTTTTATATGGAGATTTTTTAACCTAAATTTTTCATTTTCCCGTATGATTTCTCAAACATTTTCTATAAAATAAACCTTGTCCTGACAATTAAAAAAACGGCAAACTAATTGTGTAGTTTTATGACAGTAGTGAAGTGAAACTTTTTTCGGATCGTAGCATTTTAAAAACCGAGTCACAATATCTATTATAACCAATGAATAAACCAATGAATCATTTTAAACTGAGTCATGGGCGCCGCCATATTGGCCTTAGCTTAGCCGCGGCCGACTGTTATACAACATGCGATAGATGGACGAAAAAATTGAGGCACGTAAAAAATGTTTCAGTTTAAAAAGAATTAGCCAAATTGGTGCAGCCGTTCTGAAGTGATTCGCTTACATATATTCGGCAGTTGATTTTTATTTATGTAAATTTATAGACGTTTCCATAAAAATCTTATGATTGAACTATACAATAAAATATTTTGAAAAAGTGTGAGCGAATTAAAATTTTATTATTTTAGTCTTTATTCTACTGTTGTCTGGTCTTCTCCTTTATTTAAAATTTTTGATACGATTCGCGATCCACCACACAGGTGCGGTGCTAATTCGTTCTTCAAACAATATCATAATAAGCTTGTAAATAATATGACGTATATGTGCACGACTCTGTCAATTCGATTCATAGACTCATTCAAACGGTACGATGAAGGCGCGAAACAATTAAAACCGCTGCACTGAGCGACGTGTGTGTGAGTGTTCCATGCTGTTTGTTTCGGTTTTGTAATTGTGGGTCGTGGCCTGTGACACCGCATTCTCATCTCATAACTAAGACAATGGATTTAGTGGGATTAAACGCGAAGCGAACTCCTACCAAACAAGTTTTTGTTTCTTTATCCTAACTATTATTATGAATGGGCATGTTTGATTGTTTGTTACGCTTTCACCGATTATCATGAAATATTGTACGCACGTTGTCACATACCGGGGTACCGAAAAGTACATAGAGTACCATTCATCTACTCTACTTATGTACTGTTCCAGAAGAATAGCTAAATTGTACACTAATGCGAGCGAAGCCATGAGCAACAGCTAGTAAGTAATGTATAAATTAGCCTTATGGACGTAAACAAAAATAACTTCTACTAACTGTTGACCGCGGCTTCGCGTGCCTTAATGTTGATATGACCTTGAGTACCCAGAACCGTACTTATTCAGTAACCAAGCGGGATGGTGGCAGCCTGTACCTGATTGGGTCGCGACCGCTATAAAAAATTTCTCGTTGTTGGCCGTTATTTTAGACCGTTCTCTGCTTACCATCACATAACTGTCACTATGCAGTGCTACTATAAAAAATATTTTTCTTAAGGAAAAAGACAGTACTTTAATTCTAAAATGGTAATTGGTCACCTCTGCACTAATTACAGAGGAATTAGATACTCTACCCTAATAACAACTGATTCTTTTAGACATCACTGACAAATTCTTATTTTTAATTTTTTATAACAGGTGAATTATATAAAATTTGTATACGTATTTAATATAATTTTGATTTTACGATAGTATACATTCAGTTTTGATAAGCAATTTCGTGATTTGTTACGGTATTGTTTTCTGTTGCTAACAGGATTCTTCCGTCTTGCCTGTCAAAACATAACGCCCTGCTAGCCGCACCCTCCAAGTTCAATTTAATATTAATATTATAATCATCTGGCTGACCAATTCAAATATACAATTGTATAAATTGTTATAACCCTTAAAATGACAAGAAAAAAAATGAGTGAAAATGGATCTTACTTAAGTTAAAACTATAAAGTAGAAACGATTATCTTATGTGTAGGTAATATTAACACTTCTTAAAAATCAAATATTCATCATGGATTGAAACTCTCCGGTTTTTATGAAATAATAACAAAACAAATGTATACAAAGCTAATAAAGCGACTAAGTAAATTAACGTCTAATTAGGCAGTTTCCTGTCTCGTGCCATAATAATAACAAAACAATAACTAGTCCCTTTGGTGTAATTAATATCGTCGCGTTGGTTGGTCGTCGAGAGCGATTTCGGAAATGCTCTCGGAAGTCCAATTTGGAACGTAGGCGAGTAGACGCACCGGACGCACTCGATGTTAGCATACGGGTAAATTACTCATTAATTACATATAATACACTGTTTTGCCTAAATAAACTTGGGGATTGATTAAGTTTAAGCAATTACATTTTTAAACACTCGCAGCTTCTTATGCCACGTGTTCTTTCACACTCCCGTTTGTTAGTCAGTTACATAGTATTGTTTTATATAAGTAGGTAAGATATAAAAATGGTCGACATTAACTTTGTAAGCATATAAGAGGTTATTATATCATTAAAGCTATAATAATATCATATGATTGCTGACCCAACCTGACAGGTTATTCTGTATCGCACAGGGAGCGAAAACAACAACGTATTTTTAAATTTTGTTTTAATTAATTAATGGCTTTCTGTTATCATATCAACTCATAATAATAGTAGGTAGCGTTGATTTGTAAATAGGCGACGGTTTTATACACGCTGGTGTTTTCCTAATACGCCCCGTTGCTGACCCCAGATAAGGTTAAGATAGCATATTCCACTTTATTTCACAAATTGTTTATAAGAAACTTTGATTACGTGTGTAAATGATAATTGTCCACGAGTTGATTGGCTGATTTCTGGTACCAAGTGACTGTTGACGATACAAACATAATTTTTAAAACCCACGAGGCATGCGTAAATTTATGTTGGAGCACGAATTCATCGATAAAAAAGCGAAATCGTATGGTCTCGAACATAAAATGGATCAAATTTTGAAAGCACTTTTAATGGGCTTATTAGTATAAAGTAGGATAATTACAGAATGCAAGAATTAATTACAAACTAGCAGGCCGCGGACGTTGTCCTTCCTTGATAATAAATATATATATACTTATGTGCATGGAACGCTTAAGCCGGCTGACTTTTTCCGACTCTTTCAACAATCATCATTATATTTCAACCAATTTACAAAAAAAAAACCTTGACAAATTATATACTTAAACCTTCCCCGTGAATTACTCTATCTATTGGTAAAGACGGGATTACAATGCGTTCAGTAGTTTTTGAGTTTATCGCGAACATCCAGACAGACAGACAGACAGACGCGGCGTACGACTTTGTTTTATAATATGTATTGATTGACAATAAAAGCTAGTTTTGAAACACGAGGTTGCACATTTTTTTTATTGATTTTATCTGTTTGTTAATATTAATGCAAATTGTATATAATAATAATTGAAAATTAACATTATTTAATTAGAATACAAATGAAATCTACCTGTGCTCAATTCATTACATGAATAAAAATCTAAAATAACAGTATTATACAATTACTATCTATAGTTAACTACGACATCCATCAAGACACGTTAATTATAATTATAAAAATGTTACAGATACAAAATGATATAATAAAGATTGAGAGGGCAGATTGTCAACATGCAGTAATTGTCCAAAATTCAGTGATAGCATCTATATATAAATGTAAGACAAAACAGTTAAGTACAGTTTTCTTCTGTGTTTGCTTAAGTTTGTTTGTCTCGTTATAAGTGCGTCTTACTTTACGACCCTTACAGACCTACTAATCTACAATATTTGTACACTCTTTGACAAAACAAATTTCAATAATAATGAAACTTTAAAAATAGGAACTATGGTCGAATTTCGAACACTGGGCGACCATTATTTATTTCAAATTCGTAAACGCTGTATATAATTTTATAAGAATAACTGTATAAAACATGTGTCTAAATATATAACACTTATTGTATGGTAAAAGGATTCGAAATATCTAAGCAGGTCACGCGCTGGCCCACGCCAACCATTTGATTCCGGCAATTGGATAATGCTGAGGCAAATTGGGGCCCACCGGAGTGTTTCCCGCCTCGACTCCGCTCGAGAGCTCTTCTCTGCTCGTATCTAGTACCTTACCGTTAGCCTTTTCAAGTCCATTTAGATATCACTTAGTTATCCTTTTAATGTTAATGTTTTATATTCTCACAAACTAAACATTAAATAAAAGTAAATGATATTTTGTTCTTCTCCAACTAATAATAAATGTAACAAGTTTGCTTTGTAATATAAATCTAGAAGTCTGAATGTTAAAAATAAGTCTACGGAATAAAGATAATGAATGAATGAATGTTTAATGAATTTATTCAACTTCTTAATTATCCTTCAACTATATTTATCGCATAAAAATATAACGATACAGCATCCGACGGTTATCTTGAACGCGATGACGCGATCTTTCTCAATCCAGTAACCGTTGAGTATCCAATAAAGGGGCAATAAATCAAAACAATTCGCAACAACGAAGTACACAATGGTCAATTTAGTTTGACTTTGAAAGAAGACTAAGAAGTCATGACGGGGGCTGAAGGATAAGGTGTGGTGGGAGGAAACGTTGAACGGGCGCAGTACGAGCTGAGCTCGCATGCCAGGAACGTACCATCTAATGAGGAAATAAGAATTAGCGGGCGATGAAGTTGAATGCAGTGTATGTTAGAGAAGCTACATGTTACTTTATGATTTAAGTTTATGGAATGTGATTTAAAAATTCTTATTATTTGTCTTAAATGTTATGTACTCAAATAAATGTGTTATTAATAAAGGATTTATTACTAGTACTCGAGTATGCCTATAATCATTTCTGAAATATATTTTTTATATACACAAAAGCAAAATTGTAAATACATAATATAATATTGTACATAGATAAAGATGCTTATAGGAAGTAATATATGGCACAATCTGATTTAAAAAATTCTTTCACTGATAGAAAGTGATGTTTAGGCTGACTGTTATAGGCTACTAGGTTTTGTCCGTGGCTTCACTTGCGTTAATCTAGATTTGATGTATCGCTCGGGTACAGGACTATTTTCTTGTTAACGGGTAATCCATATCCTTTTCTGTATCCTTGACAACGTGTATGTTGTGAAAATTCATAGTGTTCAGTCGAGTGGTTAAAACGTGACAGTATAAGAAACAAACAAACTGACGTCCGCATTTATAATCACTACATATTATAAAACAAAGTCGTCCGCCGCGTCTGTCTGTCTGTATGTTCGCGATAAATTCGAAAACTACTAAACGGATTGTAATGCGGTCTTCACTAATATATAGAGTAATACATGAGGAAGGTTTAGGTATATAATTTGTCAAGGTTCTGTGTTAATTGGTTGAAACATAACAATAATTGTTGGAAGTGTTGGAAAAAGTCAAGCCGCTTGGGAGTTTTCATCGAATACACTGCCTAATTCTTTTGAGATATAGCAAAACAATGCATAGTGAGATATTCCTTTTTTATAAACCTACAAAAAGTCTGCGATGGCATATACCTATATTTTAAGGATAGCTTACTATACCCATCTATCTTCTAAAAACATGGTCGCATACAATGAGGTAATTGGAAGGCTATTTAGTCGGATACAATATTAATCCTTATCAAATTGAATACGTTAGCTACCTTAAGCATTTCATGCGTTTAAGTAAATATTAAAATAGTTAAAATGTTTTACTGTTGATAATAAAGTTATAAATTTTTTGGGTATTAAATGCGGGGATAGTTGCTAGTTATTATTATCTGAAATTATATGTTTAATTGAGTTTATTTCTTCAATGCTACTGAAGTGAAGTGAAATTACATCATATCAAAAAACCATTATCTTTCGTATACTTGCTTATTTTATTATGCTTTATTTAATTATCTATTTAATTATTTAAAAATTGTAGTTATTTTTACCCATTCGTAATTTATACCGTCTGCGACTTAATGAATGCCTAGACATTGAGTCTGTTGTCTAGAAGGGTGAATAAGACAAATTAAGTTTCTACAATGAACACTGTCTAAAATTAGCCTACGGAGTATTATGAAATGAATTATCTACACTTCCCTTGAAATAATTTACGAAACGAATTTAACTGTGTATAATTGAGACAGCCTTTGTCTCCGAGACCGAAATATGTACACAAGCTTGATTTGAAAAGAGAGCGACAAATAAGGAAAGTTAAGCGATGTTTATTAAGTAATAGAAGGGCTGAGCTGACTCCGTATTGCACATGTTTCAATTAATTGCTTGAGAAATTGCATGCGTGTTATGATCGTTTGATGTTCTTTATATTCGCAATAGCAATACAATTTCTTCTTTGAGTAATATTCTTGACGAAATAATTTCATTAATACGTACTAGTTTTAGCTCGCGCTTTCGCGTTCGCGTTAATTCCTGGACTGTCCAAAACCATAAAGGTTTAAATTTTATACAAACGAATATACACCACATGAGGCACAGGCCAACAGATTGTTGGCAGCATAAGTACAAAAAATACCTGATTTATTACAAAACTTTTAAAAATAACAAATGATGTATTGTAAAATTAGATTTTTTATGTAAAATTATTTTCTCATTTGTAAGAATTTTTTTTTACTAAACTATGAAATTTGCAATGGACGATGTCGTGAAATTTAAAAAAACATTATCCACCATTTTGAGATCTGGGCCTTAAAAAATCAGCCAAGGGGTCAAAATAGATTTGGTCAATCCCTTGGAAATAGTATATTTCTCTAAATGTAAAAACCCTATGTTCTATTCTGTATCCATGACCATGTGTATGCAAAATTTCATAACTATCAGTCGAGTCGTTAAGGCGTGGAAGCGTAACAAACAAACAATGGCACTTTTACATTTATAATATTAGTTACGATTAATCAGTACTAGAATAATTTAATGTTGAAACTGATATTCGTGCCTTCGTAACTCATATGTATGGTCGTTATATTATTTTGTTTGAACAGTTGAAACTGTTAATATAATTAAGAATATTCATGAATACACCTGACGCAAAGCCATCGCCCCGTCTCATTATAGTGCCGCTTGTCTGACAATCAGTTAAAAGTATTGTTTTGATGTTTTTGCTCTACTGACTCTACGAATAAATTATTTAAATATGCAATACACGAATGTAACTTAACATTACAATAGTAGTAGATTTCCCACAGTGATAACAATAAAATAGTAACGTCAAGTTTAAGTTATATTAAAATTTTAATAGCTTAACCAATTCTCTTGTTAACATTCTGTCTTCTATATTCAGTCGGTAACTTCATATCAGTTATTTGTAGAATATGTTTAACAATATTATGGCTCATTATACCATAAAAATAAGTATTATTATGACTGAAGAATTTAGTTTTTACTATTGATGGAAAATATAAAACAAACTAGAATTAACAAATGTCGTGAGCTTATTAAACCCGTGCTTGATAATCCCGACCGTGACCCATGACCCGTGATAATCTTTAGTCTTTTAAAAATCCTTGCCAATTTTTGTCTATAAGGAAATATTTTAGATCAGTAGAGTTGGGTTTTCATTTTACTTATTATAATAATAGATCTCAACTTGAACTCGAATACTGATAAGCAATCAACAAAATCAGTAGGACAAATGATAAACGGATATTGTTTCCAGAAATATGAGGAAAATTATTAACAAAAGTTCCATCATTTTTCTGTCGTTGAGTAACAAATTACAATAATAAATCCAAATATAATACCCGAATACCAAAACAGATTATTATAGAAACATAATCGTATACTATAAGCACATACAAAGCTTCATATTTACATTTAACATAAAATATACACTTAACCTCACTTCCGACAACGATTGTTCATTTCCGAACACAATTCATTGAAGCGCGTATAAAGGACATACCTCTGCATAGGGTCACCGGTCAAATGATGACTAGCAATTCACGGGGTATATTATTGGGCGCAGTTGTTGATATATTTTAATTTGACGCCACAGTGATCTTTCCGACAGTACTTAAACTTTTTAAATTATATTGAATATGTATTACAAGAAAAAATATAAATAGTTGATTATTAAAATGTGTAATTATATACGTAAAAAAGTATTTACTGAATTCTATGTGACTTATATATTCACAATATAGTTATTAAATTATTTTTAAATGGTTCTAACTAGTATTGTATTTCGTCACGTTACTAGAGGTTAACTAGACGAATAAATCGTATGGTGTTGCATTTAGATATATTTTTTAAGAGGCTTGTTACGACGAACTATGCGTATAAACAACGCAAGAGCATGATTATCACAAATTGACCATTTTAATCGAATATCACTTTACCGGCCATTTTTAATACCTCTCTCTCCCCACATCCCTTTTCTTTTTTTCCTATACCAACGACTCTCGCGCGCGCATCTACACTTTTGCTACCGCCAACAAAATTGCTATGAAGTCGAAAACTGTGAACTTGTGAAGTGTCCACTAGTCACCCCACAGTAAATTGGTGAGTAATAGTGATTATCTAACAAGACTACTGTTATTAGCTTTCCTGTTGTTTAAAATCAATTGTTAAATTTCACACATATGTAACGTACACGCCAGAAAATAATAATATTACAATAAACAAATATTTATAATATGCCACATTTCGTAAAGGGCTAATAATCTTCTATATATATTTATATATATATATATATATATATTTAAGTTATTAGCCCTTTTACGAAATGTGGCAATATTCAATTGTAGCATTCATTTATATATATATAGTATATAATATATATATATAGTATATATATATATATATATATACAGATAATATATATATATATATATAAATGAATTGCTGTTCGGTTGTCTCGCTAAAACTCGAGAAAGGCTGGACCATTTAGCTAACTTTGTCTTAAAATATTATAATATATTTAAGATTTAAACGATAAATATAACTAATAAGTAAATGTAAGTACTAAAAAAGACAATTTAATTTTCAAATACAAAATATTCCTAGCTATGAAATGTGTTTTGTCATTTTAGAAAAAAAATTGTCATTCGTTTGTCAAATATTTATAGTTGCGTTCAGAAGTTGTCTGTTTCACACCTCTAGTATGAGGTCCGATCTCTTTAATCTGTTTTGTCGGATATACAGTTCTGTTCAAAAAATAAAAAAAAACTGTAAAAGTGTCATTTGGTTGTAGAAAAAAAAAAAAAAAAAAAAATTAGCTTAGCTTAGACTACACGTCGTTGAGAAACACACACAATATTTCGTATAATTTTCAGTGCAATTAAGCTATGGCTGAATTACTTAAGTAAACTATTAGGTACTTTCACACCATACATTGTATTCCACGTTTTCGTTATGTTATATTTAATAATTGCATACGTACTTTTAATTGCCCTTAGGAAAGAAATTATTTTATTTATTTAGTTATAATCGGACAAAAATTCTTCTTATGTCAATTCATTAACATATTTTTAGCAGGTTAGCATCTTTGACTGCATATCACTTGACATTTTTAATCTGTAGAGTAACAACCTATTATAGGTGTTACAGGTTACAAACAACTACAGTATCTATGTATTAATGATGGTCCCGTAATACTTACACAATATATGGATTCTACTTTTGTATACTAACCTGCAATAAAAGTCCTTGGTGTAGGTACAGCGTTAAACATACATACTGGATATATCAATGTGAAACGTTCTCTTTTGCAATGGTGATTAACTCGTTATTGGAGACTGTTTGTCTCATAAAAGGATAGAATGAAATGAATGAACTCTAAATAGATTCGAGGGGAGCAGGCTGGCAACTAGCAGCTTCCTTCCTGCGTCCATCCGGCGTCGAGTCTCACGCGACCCCTGCGCTGATCCGAGCCATGGTTCCGCACCCATCCACCTGGTGGATGACCACCACTTAAACTACTTGAAACGGATATTAGTGTTCTACGCGGCTTAATTGTGCCAAGCGGAAAAGCAGTTAGCATTATTTGTAAAAACAAATCTTTGTGTAATATTTAGCATTCAGATAAACATCCAATAATGCTACAATAAAATTAGGTTATATTTAACAAAAAGGATTTTACCCAAACCGGCATATCAATATATGTTTATTACTATCTTTTAAATGTCTATCTTTATAGGCTTCTTTTGAGAACTATGTGATAAATCAGGAACTGTTATCAAATAAAGAACCTATAAAAACTACAAGAGTTCAAGGATTTTTATACATATTTTACAACAAATATAACTACCTATAAGATATTAAATAAAAACATATTAATACTACGAACACAGTTTTAAATGTTTGGTGTTCCGTTTAGTAATACTAAGTACACTTAATTTTAGAAAATGTGGCTTATATATATATAACTTTGCATATTTCACTAGATATAAATTAACTCATCGATTTTTCATTAAATAAAAATACGAATTTTTAAGTTTGTATCTACCACAGAGTTTTATAATTTCCATCCAACAATTTAACTCGTATACTAACTGCAACGTTACATTTGTTATTTTAATATAGATTATTATTTGTAATCAAAAATGTGCCACATTTCAAAAGTGTAAACACATATTCTCCGAATGTTCACCTAAATATTTTTAAAGTTAATTGCGTAGACGAGTACAAAGTGATAGGTGATTAAATAGACGAACATTTTGAGAGGAACATTGAAAACGTAAACAAGTACACGAACAGACGTTAGTAAACTGCCGAATAGAAGTAGAATGGTATGCAGTGCACAGTGCAACACCTTTGCGACGTGACGAGCGATGTTAACCAAAGCAAAGATTTCCTTATCCAAACAACATTATCACAGGAACTGTAATAACTATTAACGGAGCGTTATATTTGTATCTTTATGTGTATATGCTGTTAATATAACAGAATTAAAAAAACTGCAGTATTTAAAATTTGTTAACATTATTTACAACTAGCGACTCATGCCAGCCCCGCGTGAGTGCAATGTACTAATGTGGCGTCAAAGTGTCTAAAGAATTTAGATCATTTTTTGCCGCTTTAATATTTACAGTTCATCAATTTTTTTTTTTTTTTTCGTACTGACATACCTGTTGGCTCTTTGGCCTCTACAGATTCACCGGACTACTAAGGAGAGCGCTTATGGCACTCACCCGATTTGTTTAGGGCGATGTCGCCGGGAACTGTGTTCATCAAAGTCTTCGAAGCTATGTAATAATCTGTACACAGACTGTTTTTTGATCGTATTATTTTAAGAAAATATCAACAATTTTCTAAGATATTAATTGCTAGAAAAACTAGAAAGAGAATTGTAAAGGGCATTTTAATCCAAATTGAGTACCGATATAAACTAATGCATTTCATTTGGATGAAGATTAATACTATCTTGGTCCGAAAAAACAATGATATAACGATGTTGAACAATGATGATATATACATATTATAATACGTTTTAATTCTAATTTGTTTCTGCGATTATATTTGAAACTATTAAAACCTTGGCTGAGTAATAGTACTTACATAATAGTCCAAATATAATAATGAA